>JBCAUG010661000.1:0-13821 GCA_038406175.1 Haplosyllis leylae | reverse complement strand
TCAAATGGCTAACATTCAGAACTTATCACAGGATGATATTCAAAGACTTAGATCCGAAGCCCAGATGGCCATCTTGAATGAAATAAGTCAGCAAGAAATGCAGAACTTGCATGCTCAAGCTGTCAATGATATTATGAAGCAGCTTTCTCCGGATCAAATAAACCAAATTAAAGCTGACGCTGAAAGTGCCATCATTCAAAGATTCTAGCAGGAAAAGATGCAGGAATTATTAGCTCAATAACAGCTACAATGGCCTCCACATCCAAACATCGTGCACACTGCATCAGTCTCATCTCTTCAACCATCTGTGCCAACTGCTGATCAAGTTGCTAAGGTAACGATGGAAAGGAAAGATGGGCGGAAGAAGGAATTTTTCATTCATGAGCACCATGGAGCACAAATCTATTCCTTTTGTCAGAATGTTGATGTTACTCTAGGCTCTGTCCACTCTGACACTTCATCTTCAGTAATCAGTGGTGCTCCTTCATTCCATTCGGCAGGCTCCGTCACTGATCCATCCGCCTTCACAACGTCTGGCAGTACAAGGTAAATTATAAGACATAACGAAAAGTCTTGTAATTATAGCGTTTTTATAATTTATGTACTAATGCGTGATCTACCAGTGTAATTTTGTACATATTTGGAGTTGTCATGACTTCGAGAATTGTATTTAAAATTGAATTTATTTACATATATTCCAAGCAACAGATCGGATTTTGAACGGAGAAAAATTAGTTTTAGTCTTGCAACTGGGTACTGCATTAACATCTTTGAGTACACTAGACTGTTTTGTGTTCACATTATATTGTTTCAGTAGAGACTATTCATCATTGAGGACGGAGCACATAGAAGCCCAAACGAGACTTGAGATAGCTAGCTTGGACAGTGCGCAAGCTGAACTTGACTTATGAAGGGCACAACTGCACATGAGAATGAGTCAAGTCAGGTCAAACCAAAACCTAGACCAATTGGGTAAAGGTAAATGAGGAAGGATTAAGATAAAAGGTGAATGTGGGTGCATCAAATGTAGTATTTAACCAGTTTCACTGTTCACATATTTAACACCTTGTTTAAGATTTAACATTTACTGCATTTACTCTTTGACTTTTAAGACTTGTTTACTTGACTTGGTGACTGTCATTAACCTCAGGCAAAAATTGAAACATAAATGGCAGAGTAGTCATTTCAAAAATACCATTTCTGCCATGAGCGGGAAAGTATTGCACAAAAAGTAATCTCACTTTTTTGGGAAGCACAAGTTCTGCAAAGGTATTTATTTTATTTCAAAAGAAAAATGTATTAAAATTAAAAAAGTGATGTGCACACAATTACTATCTGAGCCTTTTCACACACATAGTAAATTGCCAAAGGTGTTTATAATTATTGGAAGCAACATACATGTGTACATGTACAGACATGTACAACATATGTGCATAGCATTTTTAAGAAAAACTTAAGGTCATTGCATTTTTCAACTTGTAATGCATTTTTTACTTGAAACTTACTTGTTGCAAATTACAGATGATGAGACAGTAGAGACAGCTTTTACAATTCAAAGATCCATATCTTTGACCTTCACTGAATGTGACATCTTGACAGGTAAAAAGAAAAATGTTAGAAATTTGCATAGAACTCCTTCTGTGAGGCTCAAAAAATTTCTTGAAGTGATTTTCTGCAGCATTAGAATTCGACATGGACGAGGGTGATTTTGTGAAAGAAATTGACCAATTTTACACCAAGTCGGTAAATTTTCAAACAAAGTCAAATAAAGAACAGAGTTTTAAACGTGGTAGCTAATTTAGTCACATTCAACCATTTAACTTTCAATTTTATTATCTTAAGTGTTTAAGAAAATTAGTGTTGGGTGGAACATTTTCCAGTATATAATCTGGAATAATTTGTTCTGTACTGTTGCAAAACATTACTTTATTTGATGACGCATATCCTTCTGCAGCCATTTTAAAGGTCAAGTTGAAAAAGAGTTGTTGGTTATGTTTGCAATTTTTTTACATGTTCTTAAAGTTAAAGTCTAGCAGGCAATAAATCTGATTTTAGTCCTGTAGCCGGTTGTAGGAAAGTGTGAAAAAGTGGCTTTTGTCTTTATTACTGACAGATCATTAAAATTGTTACAACTTAGATAAGTTAAACATGAATTAGCTATACAGGTATTCATGTATTTTTTCGTTGGAGCAGAGGAATTTTCCAGTGCAAAGAAAGACATTTACAGTGTGTAAGTCTCAGTCACTTATTTAAAACATTGTATTGAAGAGAGAGTAACTTTTTTAAAGCCGGATTCTGTTGAACAGAACAATTTGAGTGTTTGCCATGAGGCACCATGTTATTTTGTATTTTAAACTATTCTACAAAATAAAATCAATATTTTTGCAAAAAATTCCATTCTTTTTACATCAAGTTGTATTACTGTCACAAAGTATGATCTAAGCAATTCAAAGTACGGTTTGCATTTGACGAAAGAATTACTGGTTCATTGAAGAAAAAAAGAGGATTTTTCCGTAATGCGCCTAATGAATTTGCCTGCCTCACACACTATCAATAGATATTAGATTCCATTTACCCCTTCAAAATTAAAGATAACAAATATGAATCAATAATAAATTAGTCTTTACTAAACGTAACAGCCACATGTATCACCGACCAGGAATTTGGGGGTGTCAAATGAGTTCATCCCCCCCGCCTCGATTGAAACCCCCTCACCCACACCCAAAAAACATATTCACGCCTGTGAAAAAAGTAAGTCTCCATGGTACTAAATACCAGGTCGCTACAAAGAGGAATGCGTGGAGAAAGGGATGGAATAAATCGTCATTTATTTCAGTAATCAACTAAAAAGGAGTGTATTACAGCGCGTACATGTATTAAATTCTTTATCTAGTTTAGTGCGTACATATTATACAACCTCCAGAAATTTATGGAGAGCTGACATCCAATTGTCAAGATGGAGCCTGAATTAACTTTGCCTAATTTTGAATATAGACCGTAAGTACTTGAATTTAATTGACAAAATTGCCAGTGCTGAAGACAATAAATTTCCTGTGTCATTTAATCCTCTTTGCCGTGTACTTTCCAAGGGAAATGAGTGCAATTTTCCTGCCAAAAAATCTCCTCAGCTGTTCATATTCCCGTCAATTTGCTTAAGACTTTTTGACGGAATTGTGAACAAGTCTCCAACATGATATTTAACATAATTCACTGTGAAATACTGCATTTTTACGACCTACAGATATTTCCTTTGGAAAACAATAATGTCACTGACTACAAAGGCCCCTCAATTAAATATGACTGAAAGAGAATCAGCATACGTAACACTGCGGAAATATCTGCATGAATGTTTGGAGTCCATGAACAATCACAAGTCATGACTACTTTTACCCAACCATTTACGATTTGAGACATGAAAAATAATTAAATTGTAAACAGACTCCTGTCATGTGTCAGACACCCAATAAATACCCATAGTGAAGACATAATGTCTGCACTGAGTACTGCACTGAGGTGTCTATATTCATAGCACATAAATCCCATAAATGTCTGACCAGTGCATTAAAGTGATTCCATAAAGTAGCATGGATTGCCTCAAGTGACATTATAAGTGCAAAAGAGGTATAAGGCAATTTATAGCTGCTCTGCTGACTGGCCATTAGTTTGTCTCATGTAAAAATATTCCTGTTGACCTTGCTGCTTATAAATTATCTGATTGGCCATTGGGTCTCAGGCAAGGCATAGTTCACAGAACACTATTCACATCCAGCACATTAACTAAGCAGTTATGAGGTATGTTAGGATATGGAACCCATGCCCTGCAATACCTTGAACAAGTGTGATTCACAAAATATGCCAATTAAGATTACCCTCCTGTTTTGGCCATGTGTTGGCATCATCAGCCTTCCATTAGTGAAATAAATAATTCAATTCCAATCTTATACAATCAAAGTTTGGCAGTAACAGTTATTATTATAATTGTAACAGCAATGTATTGCACTTAGATGTTTGTTACCCTTTCTTGGTAGAAATTTCAAGAATGGGTGAATATTGGTGAACAGTAAACAGATTGTTAATGTATGAAGTCTCCTTGTATTCTCAATGGTGTCAATCCCTCTAGCAGAGAAGATGAAATTTTAATTTCTTTATGAACATGGGATGCCAGTGCATGAAGCAAGCAGTAGCAATAATTTTTTTAACCCCTTAAACATGCAATATACATGGTGTGACTGGTAAGGCCCCCTGATGATGTGAAGTGCAGTCAAGAAAAGAGCAATTTGCAAAATATCCAGAATAGCAAAGTAGTTAATATTTGTGACATTTCAGACTACAAGAATTATTTAGCATGACATGATATTTAAGCAATACACAACTAATGTGATCAACTGGATATGTTACATATATACATTCATAGAAATGTTATCACACATACCACTTTGAAATGATGGGTCAATGAAGAACTGAAAGTGATGTCTTATACTAATAAATGCCAAAAGTTTGCTGATTTTTGCACCGACTATAATAAATAGGAAAATACATTTCAGTTCCATTTCCACTTAACCAATGGGTGGCAAGCAGGTCGTATGGCTGTATACCTTTACAGTCTCCCAAATACGAGCCATTCAAGCTGAGCATCATCTATGTGCCACAATAGCTACTATTTGTATGTATTATGTATTTAATGTTTGTAACAAGAAATAAAATATTTTAAGGGAACCCCATACTTAAGAAGCGAGGATGGGAACTAAAAACCCGGTTGTACACTGATCCTCAAATGTTAGCTTGTATTCAAAAAAGGAAGTCGGGCCAATATACATTTAGGCAGTCTCTTGAAGGCACAGATATTGCCCTGTCAAGCTTGTTCAACAAGTAAGTATCGCCAATATTCTTAGTTTTGTATTTTTAATTTTATCTCAAAATTAGATTTTAAATGAATAGTGGAAATCATTAGGGAAAAGCAGCTTGACCAAGGCGGTGTAATGAGACCTGCACAAGGGCCCAAAAAGAAGTTTGACTCAGCTTCTGAAGACGAAATGTCCCAATACTGTGACTTCGGTTGGGAGATTGGCATACCGAAGACTCAGGAAAGATTTGCTGACCAACTGGTTCATTTCATGGACTACAACGGAATCACAAATAAGTTCGCAAAGGTCTTGCCAGGTATTCAAAAAGAAAGAAAACAAAATAATTGATTGCTGTGCAAGACACATTGAATGGAAATACACTGGGGTGAAATGTGTGTGCAGGGGTTTGCCCGCGATAGCATCAAAGTTCTCATAAATGAGTTTTCCCAAATAGGTGGTGGATGGTTCAGACACTTTAAAAAGGAAAAGAATGCAAGGTTCCTCAGAAAAGGACAAGAAAACAAGTACAAATTCGAGAAGATACCATTTGAAAATTGGGTAGCTGATAATGAACGATTCATTATGGAGTATAACAATGGAAAGCTTTGCACTTCTGTTGACAGTATTTTCATAGTTGAAGCCAATGATCTTATTTGGGATCAGCAGAACAAAGTGAAATTCACAGTAGTGGTTAGTGATCTTTCACGAATTTCAACCTGATTTGATGACATTTATTTTATTTAGAGTGTATGTGAAATACTATAATTTTCATTTTCAATCCGCAAGTGGTCACTATCCACACAGTACTAATAAGTGGTAGAAAGATTTGTTTAATACTATTAAGAAAGGACAGTAATAGATTTTTATTCTGTTATATTCTGAGTGTGGAAATTTAATTTTAACCATTTCTGTCAGTTTGGAATAGATCATGAGTGTGATGGCAATCTGTTTTCAGATACCGTACAATGGAAGTGGAGTTATTTTGAAGCCAATAGTGGTCCATAGTGGTCAAAGAACAGACAAAGTTCAGAAGCATTTTGCAGCTAATTTGGGCTTCATCGAAACAGCTGATGGGAAACTGAACTACGATTGACCACTGAGAGTCATTGAATACATTGATGCGTAAGTTGAAATAATGAAATTACGTGACAGAAGATGGTTGACTTTAAATTGGCCTACAAATACAGCTATTCAAAATTCATCCTCAGGTATATGTATGAATACCAGAAGCCTTCACCTGCTGTTGTCTACTTTGACCCCAAACTGACTGATGTCATATCATTTGGCGCTTGGAAATTAGGCTATGAATGCAACATACTGATTAGACAAATTCAACTATGTATTTATGAAGAACTGGAAAAGTCCCACAAGAGTGTCTTTGTAAAACTGCAACCGGCTTTTGAAAGAAACATGAAGAAGAGGTAACATTTCATTTTCCACAAAATAAAACGCACAGAATTGGAGTTAAATTGGAAAAAAGTACAAAGGACAAAAACCGTATACTTTTTTCAGCTGCTTCAGAATTCAGATGCCCCAGGGCTTTCTTCAAGGATTATTTGAGGTACTTTGTAGAAGCAAGTTATCCTTGTACTTGTCATCAATCTTCAAGAAACTGAAGATTTTGTCAGTGGATTTTCAGGTCAGTATTAGTATGTGAAATTAATGTAGCTTTATTTTATTGTTTATTCAAATATGAAACAAATAAGGAAGTGATAGGTTATGAAGAAAATACCTATGGCCACTGGTGGGTATCAAATAGGACGTGTGCTGGTAGGACTGTTGAGGGGAAACTTTCCTACTTGCCTTCTGAGTGGAGCCAGACTGTTGTGCTGCTTTGGATGTGGGGGTATAGACATGTCGAGGAATACGGCTTCACTACAAATGGCACACAAGAAAAAGATACATGGCTTAGGAGATGTGATTAAATACACCATATTCTGAGTTTTCCGTGGCAAAAGTTGTTTGGGCGTGGTTATTAGCTGTTCGGAAATTAATTCATTAAGTGAAATGCTAACTCAACATGAACAGTGAAAAATTTCAACTGTTCACATATTGTTGTGTACTGATTTGTTTAGGAGATTTTGATGGCAAATCCACAGCCGCTGATTGAAAACGTTCCAGCTGAGTATCCAGTGATTCATCAGATTTTTCAAGAGGCCAGTGCTGGTGTCATTGAGCAAAATGATGACGGAGAAGAATATAATGAAGAGATACAACAGAACTAAGAAAGTCAGTTGAATGATGTGACCAGAAATAGTATGAACATACCAAAACCTAGACTCATTGAAGGTGCAGTAGTGGGCACGAATTAATGAGACACACGATACACATTAATGTGAAAGTATTTATTTAGTCATAAATTTACAAGTCTCAATTGCAGGGTTTTGTTACATAAATACGGATTGGTTTTATCATTGACTTAAATGACTGGAAGTATGGTTTTTAATTTGCAATAAGTGCAATAATAGTATCTGTTGTGTTAACGTTAGTTATTTTCTACTTTGTTAAGAAAAAGTCTAACAGATTATCCTTCTTAGAAAGAAATCACTTCAGTTTAAAAGGTAGATTTTCAGGATAGCACATACTGTTACAAACAGTGATTGATAACAGTATTTGTTCATTGAATGTGCGTTTACCAAGGAATGTTTGAGGTGAGGTTTTGAGGATTTGGATATGTTTGGCCATTGGCATAAACGATTAGTGGCACTTTTTGGATTTAAGTAAAACATAATTTTCCTGTAGTCTTATTTAATTGAGTATACTATTCCAGATTACCATTTGTATACTCTTTACATTTACATGTACAACTCAGTACTTGAATGTACAGTATTTGTCGGCAGTGGAATTGGTGAATTAAGTAAATCTGACTTTTTTTGGGATATTTCTTTCTCACGAACATACAATGAAGTATGTAGTTTGAAAATAAAATGCAAAGTAGATAGTCAACATGGATTTTTCTTTGTGAAACTTCAAGCAATACCGGAGAAGTTGTGCCTAATTTGCTTACTTTTGAAGTGACTAATTTAACTGCATTAGGGAATGAACGTATTGAAAATAGATGTCAGCACGTGAAGAAAATCTGCATGTTTAGGCTGTAACACTAGAAAGGGATTTTCTGCAAAAATTTACAAGTATGATTCCCTTTATAAATCTAAATCCAATATTAAATTTATTTGGCCATGTCGTTCGTTTCATCCAATGGAACTGAGCAAATATGCAAGATGATCATGATATGGAGATTATCAATATGCTATGCATGGCAATGAGATTAATGTTACAGTATCTGCAGATTGTACAAAGTGCAATGCAAATTTTGAATTTAAGATTGCACCCGAAAGGAAAAAAATTAAAGAAGCCACACAAGCTACTTCATTTACTGCGTAGATATAGGTAGATTTTAATCATGATAAATTACATGAATAAGTATGCCTGCATGCATGTATACAGTATGAGGTTCACTTGGTCGATTTTTACAGATGTAATTTGCACAGGAATGATTTATGGACAAGTTTAGAAAGTAATTGGAATCATTTCTTTTGGTTAACTGGTGAGACACCAGAGACTTTACGAGTCTTAGTAGATGGTTTAAATAGGAGGTTTTTCATGCATCGCAACAATGGAAGGAGATGTATTCTAGATGTAAGACATCAGGTAGGTTATTTTTGTGACATTCTCTGCCGTTTATAACAGAGTTTAAATTGTTATGTCAACAACTGTGGGTTTAATTACGTCACCACAAAATGTATATGTAAAATATTGTTCAATATCTTCTAGGTTCTAATGGTATTCATTTGGTTACGCAAATATGTTACTTTTGAAGAATTATCACACTTGTTTGGTGTAAGTGTGAGTTCATTGCACCGAATTTTGCACAAAATACTCCCATATTTGCATGCTTACATAGTTCCGAAATACATAAAATGGCATTCAATGAATAAATGGAGGAGGCTTGTTGGCACTTTTAATGATTGGCCAACAGTAGTTGCAATCATTGACTGCACACCATTCAGAATATGTAAACCGACAGGTCAGTTGTTTGCGTGTAAAGTAATAAATAGTCTAGAAGAGAATACTCACGTTTTTAGTACTGTGCGAAAAGGGTAAGAGAGAAATGTATATTTCCAGGTGCCATTCAATCATTGTATTATCGTGGAGACAGACATTGTTGTTTTATAAACTGGTTAGTTGTGACAGATGTCAAAGGCAGAATAGTGTATTCCAGATGTGGTTTTTACAGCCATTTGAATGACAAGACTTGCTACAGGTATTTTGGCCAGTTATATTGCTTTATTTAGGAGTGGTGGGAATGTGCATGACTGTTGAATTTGGAACTATTGATTTTTGACATATACATATTGTAGGCATATAGTTTTGCCGGTTTTGTCGAATGGCTTGCAAATAATGGCTGATCAGGGTTTTCCAAGAGTCAATCCTTTACTAATAACAACTAGGAATAATAGGAACAACTTGCCAGCTGGAATTAGGAGGTACGTTAATTCGATATACATCCTGAAATCTGTCGAGAAAGTTTGATAGTCAAATTAAGGTTTGCAAAGCAAATACTGTAAGACTAGTAGACTTCTCATGATGTAATGATGCTTTCATAGTGGAATATACTAATGTACTGTGAAAGGAAGTCACACATTCATTTACTCAGGTCATTTAGAAAAAGACGTTCAGACATTGAAAGATGTTTTGGAACATTGAAGTTCTCGTACAAAAGTGTTGCATCAAAATTTCGCCACAGAAGACACAATGGGCCATTGATTTCCAACATAGTTGCAGCTTTATTTAACAGGAGACAGATGATTTTTTCCAGATTAAGACAAGTTCTGTCATAATTGTTGACATTTATACCACTTCCATTAAATGTAATGATTATTGAAATGTAAAGAAAATGATAAATTACTTATTTATAACCTTGCTCATTTGTACCATGGAAGGAATTTTTTTCACATGGGTGTGTATGTCTATTAAGGGGGGCTTAAGGGTCACGCGCCATGATGCACACAGATGGGCGCCATCCAGAAGGATTGACGGAGTGTACCCCAAGCAAGTATATGTAAAAGAGGCCTCTAGTTTAGGGCATGATATGGACTCTGCAGTGTACATGTACACTTTTAAGAATTTCCTACACTGGTCATTTGCATAGGTGACCAGCTGGGCCGTATAAGTTTTTAATTGAAGGGGAATTTTTTTGTGATTTACCATGTTAAATCGTCTTAAGAAAGTTTTGAAGATGCAGGGAAATGGATATTTATTAAGGGAGTCCTGGCCACAGGAAATCTATCTTGCATTGTCGTTAATGTAAGACAGCATTTGGTAAGTAGGTCTTGAATTTCTTGGAATTGCTTTTGTGTTTCACAGCATGAATTAAGGTTTAATGTCATGAAATTTGGGTAGTCTTCAAAGTTAAAGGGATTGGTGGTCATGTGTTTGAAACAGGTATAATCTTCTTCCATTTCCGATTTAGAATAGTAGTTGGCAGGAACGCTTTTCTTTGTCATGGCTAGTTTTATTGATTGGGATGAGATTCTGCGTGACTTTTATCCTATGTTCAAGTTGGAGGAACAAGGATTTTTGGAAAGTTTGGAAATTTGCAACAGCAGTGATGTTTCAGCTGAAAAAATTTATTTTACTCTAAGAGATTCGGATGAAATTCCAGAGAACTTGAAGATGATGTACAGGGAAGCTGTATTTGGTCAGAATTTGAAAGTCAGGTCTCATATAAAGAACCGTATTTCCAACATTCGAAGAAATTCTCAGTAAGTTTACTTCAAATCAATTTTATGTTATTTTACATTATCTTAGAGACGTTCCATTTCCTTCCATATTGAATGGATCTATGTATTTTGTTGAGCAGGAGGGGTAATCCTCAGTTGAGGAAGGTTGATACTGTTCATGCCAAAGATATTGGCAATATGTCTGTGAATCAGCTCATGTCAAATTTGAACGAAAGCAAGAAGACTGAGAGAAAAGTAGCGGCTGAGATGCAGTATGTAGACACTTGAGTGGGTTTTTGATTTTGTAATTTTGCTGAATTGTTAATTTGAATATACTTTCAAGGAGAAATTAATTTTCAGGAGGGTCTCACAAGTACGCCGTGATAACTATGCTGGTACATATTGGAAGGAGGTTATTTAGTTAATTTTTATTTGGTCAAAGCCTATTTGTATTAAATGAGGAGATTTCCGTACGAACATTTCAGCTGAAGTAAAGAAAATGGAGGAAGATGGCAAGAATGATTTGTTGAAAGGCAAATCTATGCAAACTAAAGGTTGGAACATTTATTTAGTGTGTGATGGTATTGCAAACAGTCTAAGAATGAAGACGTTTTTGGTTTCTGCTGCTGTTACAAACATTGGGTTGTAATTGTAATTGTTGCAATGTGTCATAACTATAATAGAATTTTTAAATGTCTCACACATATAGGTAAACCTTTGATGGCCAAAAAAAGCGGTGAGAAAGTGAACAAGAACAAGAGTGAGGGAAAGAAAGGTGAGAGAAAGACTTTCGGATAGTGCACATGACTGTTCACTATTCCGTCAAAAATTGAAAACGAATGTGATGGGAAAGTGAACAAGCAGGATTTTGTTTTGGTAAGAGAAATGCTTCAGTTCTGAGCGTTTGAAGCAAGAAGATTACATTTATTTTCAGTTATGGATCCCGTTCCATCGATAGAAGATAATGAGGAATTAGAAGAGGAGTCAAGTGTGATTATCCCAAAATCCAAATCTCCAAAATGAGACTTCAGGGACTCTATTGCATTGGAGTCTGGGGGTTATTACTTCTAATGAAATAGTGATTGCAATTTTTCTTATTCATTTATATTTATTATTTTTCATAAGCTTTGAAATTTAATTTATACATATAGATGTTATTATGAGTGAAATAGAAACCTCATCCAATGGAGATGAAAGTGAGGAAGATGTCGATTGGAAGAGGTATGGTAAAATATGCTAAATTTTATAGATATGATTCATGGAATATCAACATGTTACGAAATGTTTTTTCTTTGCAAACAGCTATTATAATGATTCTGATTGGCATGTGGAGAAGGAAAATAGCGAGCAATCTAAGGAGGAGGATGATATGTTTTCAGAGCAAAGTCCAATTCCAAAGACATACAGCCATGAATCAGGGTACAGATTTCAATGATTTACATGAATGTATCATGCCAATAGTTTCGCAAATATACTATACTATTAATTTTTTTTAAAGGAAGAAGATGATGGCATTTTTCTTTAAGATTTTAGTCGTAAGTTAGTCTTCTTCTATTAGAACATGTATTTAGTAACGACCTGTGGTTAATTGTGCACTGATGTCATTGGTAGCATTGAGGTAGTAAAGTACCCAAGAAATAAATACGTTTATTCCTTCAGATCCAAAGACGCCATGGACAGTTCTGAAGATGATGAAGAAAAGGAAATTTCGAAAATCATCAATTCTTACAATGAAAAGGATAAGAAGTAAGTAGCATTCAAATTCTAGTGGTAGGTATTTGGTTGCACATAGCATTATTTGAAGAAAGATGACACTGTATTGCATGTTCGACAAAGTATTTACACAACTTAAACAATTTCTACAATGCATAACAGGAAGAAAGGATGCGAAGAGGAGATGATGGAGTCGATTAAGAAATGTGCAGATGTGGTCAACAAGAGTGTTATTGAGCAAACTGCTTACATTCGTGCATCTGCAGAAAAGAAGAAACTGGATTTGTCAAAATTTGAGGAGGACATTAGAAGGGAGTTGAATTCTCCGGCACCATCAACCTCCAGTAAGTATTTCGCATTGATATTTGCCACATTACAAATAATCATTACATCAGTCAAATACCAAAATAGTACTAGTTACTCACAGAAATGAGAATGTAGTGATGAATTATTTTCAGATTAAATATTGCAGATGAATCGGAAAGCAGTGACGAGCCAATGGTGCCAGCAAATTTGGGGCCCATTTATGCCAATCAGGAGGAAGATCCTGAAGTAGCACGTCTGATGTATGAAATGTACGGCTCTGATGAGCTGCCGGACATTCCAACTCCTTAATAGTTGCGAAAGATTTTCTGAACTAGTATTTGATTTATTCAATTTAAAATTGCACTGAACAGTTATATTTTTCATTTAGTCATTTTTCTCGAAACGTTTTATTTTTCTTGCCTAATTTCAAAGAATCTGATGAGGTGGCAGATAATTCCAAGAGATAAGTGTGACAGAAGGATTCTGTTTTCACTGACTTTCTTTTTTTCAGTTGTTGATTGCACTTAAAGTGCCTTTGTGAAGGAGTAATATTTCTTTAGTTACTTTTAGATGTCCTAAGTTAAATAAAATGCCTAAAATTCCAACTTATCCATGACTTTTAGTTTTTAGTTGCTTGCGCACAAAGAAACAAGTGTACAAATTTATCCAAGTATGGTTCATTTGAGTAGTAAGCAGCAATGAAAGATGAAAAGTAATTGGTAATTAAACTAGTTTAAATTGAAGTGGGCATTTTTTATGAAATGCATCATCAAGAAAATTAATGTACCACATAATCTACGAGATCAGTATGTGAATGGTGAAAAAATTGTTTACATTTTTAGGACAGACCCAAAATGTAATGGCGGGTTAAAGTCCCTGACATTCCGCGATTAGGCATAGTCCTCATAAGGCATATGAATTAGCAATTCCGGCCAAAAGATATCCCAATTTGAAGGCATTGGCCTCTAAATCAAAGACAAGTGTAAATTGAAAGAAATTGAGCACTAAGTCCGAGGCAGATGTTAATTTGAAGGAATTGGCAAAAGTTAATGAATTAGTTCCATCTCAAAAGTAAATGAATTCAATGCAATTGAAGGCAAAGGAATTTGACTATTGTCAATAAATTAGCCAATGTAAATGAATTTACAACTAATTTACGTACATTGGAAGATTGTACAAAATTGTACAAAATTGACATTTTTGTGTGATACGGGAAAACTCGACTTGAGTGGTTG
>JBCAUG010660889.1:0-13821 GCA_038406175.1 Haplosyllis leylae | reverse complement strand
AACAACTAGTTTCTTTCTTTTCACACAGATTTATTAAATTTAATTCTGAATAGACTCTGGAATCCGGATATAACAGCGGGACCCACTTTTAGGTAAATAGATGTTTTAGATATCGATATCCAGTCAGAAGAGATAAGGTCAATTTATCATTTTTCATTCCAGAGGAAGGAAGTTCAGCAGATTTTTGCGAACATGAATAGGAATAACAACTGCGAGAGCTCGACAACCTGTTTTACTGTGGGCGGCTATTGTTGAACTCGTACCCTTGTGACAGAAGGTAAGTTACTACTGTATATTACTGAACCGTTTCTTAGATGCTACGGGCCGTTTTTTTCGTGTTCCATAGTTGTCTTCAAAATTCCTTGAAACTTTTAGTTTTTGCCTTCAGAAAAAAGTGAAATTAAGAGCATTGGAAATTGGTTGAACATTTTAACTTTATTCCAGATTCACGGAAACAAAACTAATGATTCGGATGTCTTCCCTCGGAAAAATATACAGTTCCAGCACAAAGGAAGAAGATCCATGTTACAAGTTGTAGATCTATGCCAACAATCAACTGTAGGTTTTTTTTTTCAAAAGTCATTACTGTAGTTTTTCAAATTAATACTCGTACAGGGGAAAATAGCAGTATGTAACAAAAATAAAATTGCTTCCAGTGGGAATTGAACTTGACCATCACCGGTTTATTTTGGTTGTCAATATTTTGTTGTTGGCCTAAACCTTTGGTTTATAGTTTAAACTTTCAATACCTTTGCAAAGAAGTCATGCGCAATTGATTCTGGAAATGATCCAACTCCAAAAAGTGAAATAGTGCATGAAACAAACTTCGGTTAAGGTTTTATTGGAGTTCTGAACCAGTGATGGTCAGTGTTATGAGTTCGGTTCCCACTGGAGACAACTTTGTTATTTGCTCAAACTTCAACCCCTCAATAAAGCCAATAAAAATGTTTCTATCAGCATCACCTCATGGGACATTTGCAGCCTTTTCATTTTCAAACAACATGCGAAGGAAGTATTCGAGAAGTCGGTGCTGGGTGTTGTGAACTATTTTACATGTGATGCAACAACACGGAAACTAATTTACCAGGTGATGCAACAACCAAGGGAACAAACGTGCAACAGCGTGAAAATAGACGAAACAGCAACAACATGGAACCGAATGATGCAACAACACAAATAGGTAAGCTCGTAATTTTGCAGGTACAACGGCGAAAAACAGATGACATCACAGTATGGAAACTTCCCATGAGTATGGTTTTGATTCATCAATTTCCTAGTCTCAAACACAATAACTTTGAATGTGAATATGACTTTGGTTGAATGTGAAGATGGCCTTAGTAGTTTGTGTATCTCTCAAGGACAAGACATTTAAACAACAGAAACGTAAGTATTTAAAATTGCAGAAACTAACACATGTCTTGCGTAATGCTGTGATTTGGAAGGAAATATTAAAAACTATTTGAAAAGGTAAGTATGATTTTATGCACTCAAATGGTTTGTAAATAAACCGACATTTGGTTGTAATTACAAGTGAACGAAACGAATTTTACGGAACCCTTTTTTGGCTGGTGCAGTTGGTTTAAGTACGTTGGTTCGATTCCAACCGTGGGCATTGAGCGTTCACAAACAAGTTCCCTGACATTTTACCATATTAAGTAATTTATTACCAGATTGAGTAATTGGAACTTGGTTGTTCGAGCGTCTCCTTTTCCTGGTGGTAAGAGAGCAGATTGCCCACAGGCTCTCACTTAAACCAATAACACCTAGTAGTAATGAATCAAAAACAAGAACAAACTCAACGTAAGGTAAATAGATAACAAAATCATGTCTTACATCACGTGCATCAATTGCTCATTGTTTTGTAAAATTGTACAAACCTGGGGAATAAAGGGTGTGTGACGTCATATTTCACAGGTGAGTTAAACGTTTTTGAAGACAGGTAAGGAAAGTGCCTATGTGATGCAATAACGTAAAGAAGGTGTTAATTACGCATGGACCGAGAGTCATTTTATTTTCTTTGAAATACATTTTGAGCATGATAACTAACAAGCCAGGTTAATGTTAGAACCGCTGTTGTGGAATACTGGTTCGTACCTAGGACAAAGAATGACCAGTTGAGCCAGTCATATTTGCAATGATGCTTGTCTTCACCACGAGACCAAGATCATCTGAACACGATTGTAGAAACCTCAAGACGGTTTCCGCAACACCAGAACAAACGAAGAACACAGGAGCAAAAATCTACCCTCAGATAAAGGAGAAAAACAAGAACAGATGAAGATTGGGAACCGGAATTAGTGAGCCAGGTGGATTTCAGGACCTGACATTTCGTGCCTGTTAAAAGTGTTTGAAATGCACCTTCGCGGGTTGGTTCCCACTCGACCGACCAGGATAATTTTGAACGCAGGTTAGTTCAGCAAGGAAGAATATAGGTTGGTTCAGCAAGGAAGAATACAGGTTGGTTCAGCAAGGAAGAATACAGGTTGGTTCAGCAAGGAAGAATACAAGTTGGCTCAGCACAGTAGAATACAGGTTGGTTCAGCAAGGAAGAATACATATCAGTTCAGCAAGGAAGAATACACAGGTAGGCTCAGCACAGAAGAATACAAGTTGGCTCAGCACAGAAGAATACAAGTTGGTTCAGCAAGGAAGAATACAGGTTGGTTCAACAAGGAAGAATACACGGGTAAGTTCAGCAAGGACAAATACAGGTTGGTTCAGTAAGGAAGAATACACAGGTAAGTTCAGCACAGAAGAATACACACAGAAGAATACAAGTTAGTTCAGCAAGGAAGAATACATACCAGTTCAGCAAGGGAGAATACAGGTTAGCTCAGCAAGGAAGAATACAGGTTGGTTCAGTAAGGAAGAATACACAGGTAAATTCAGTAAGGAAGAATACAGGTAAGCTCAGCAAGGAAGAATAGATGTTGGTACATTAAGGATGAATACACAGGTTGGTTCAGCAAGGAAGAATACAGGTTAGCTCAGCACAGAAGAATACAAGTTGGTTCAGCAAGGAAGAATACACAGGTAAATTCAGTAAGGAAGAATACAGGTTAGCTCAGCACAGAAGAATACAGGTTGGTTAAGCAAGGAAGAATACAAGTTGGCTCAGCACAGAAGAATACAGGTTGGTTCAGCAAGGAAGAATACAGGTTGGTTCAGTAAGGAAGAATACACAGGTTGGCTCAGCACAGAAGAATACAAGTTGGTTCAGCAAGGAAGAATACAGGTTGGTTCAGCAAGGAAGAATACAGGTAAGCTCAGCACGGAAGAATACAAATTGGTTCAGTAAGGAAGAAATCACAGGTTAGTTCAGCAAGGAAGAATAAAGGTTGGTTCAGCAAGGAAGAATACAGGTTGGTTCAGCAAGGAAGAATACACAGGTAGGCTCAGCATAGAAGAATACAAGTTGGCTCAGCACAGAAGAATACAAGTTGGTTCAGCAAGGAAGAAAACAGGTTGGTTCAACAAGGAAGAATACACGGGTACGTTCAACAAGGACAAATACAGGTTGGTTCAGCAAGGAAGAATACACAGGTTGGTTC
Organism: Haplosyllis leylae; assembly: GCA_038406175.1. NCBI lineage: Eukaryota > Metazoa > Annelida > Polychaeta > Phyllodocida > Syllidae > Haplosyllis > Haplosyllis leylae. The sequence continues at coordinate 10,270 of JBCAUG010660889.1, read as the reverse complement.
AGCAAGGAAGAATACAGGTTGGTTCAGCAAGGAAGAATACAGGTAAGTTCAGCACGGAAGAATACAGGTTGGTGCAGCAAGGAAGAATACACAGGTAAGTTCAGCACGGAAGAATACACGGGTAAATTCAGCAAGGAAGACCAAACATATCACTTCAAGTTGAGCATGGGTGGATGTGATTCTGTTGCGATTACACAGGTTAGTTATGTACAGTTTCAATATTAGCAGCTTTAGCCCTGACAGTAGGTAAACAATAGCTCTTTGAGTTGAACTGGCAAGTAGCAGGTAAGTTCAACTGGTAAGTTCAGTAGCCTGAAGACACGTCAGAGAGAAGGGAGTAACAGCGCGATTCACAAAGCCATGAAGCCGCGAGCCAGTACGGTACCCAGGGGTACGTACCAGCCAAGGGCCATTCACTCCTGTGGTGAATTTTCAGGAACAGTACCAGGCAAACCATGGAGCCGTGAAGCCCTTGGATCTGTGAATCACGCTGTAAGTCGTTCAGTCGCAAGGTTCCGTTCACAATGAGCCCCTAGCGATGGTGTTAGCGTTAGTGGACATCGCTGAGAATGATTTAGAGTAATTTTTTTTTGTATTTGAAACAGAAAATTTAAACACATCCAGATTTTACACATTGCTGGCGATGTTCACCAAGAAGTTGTGGCATCGTTAATGCTAAAAGCCCAGTGAAAGGAAGCTAACAATTGTTTTGGAAGAAACCCCTTGTTGTTGGTTAAAGTATGCTCGAGGTATGCTTTAAAGACGTTTTTTGTTTATTTTCCATTGAATTCTATTTGAACAGAAAATTAAAATACATCCAAATTTTACACAAATCGGTGAACAAAATGGAACAAACGACATTGCAGAAAAACTCAATTCTATTAATTCGAGTGTTTGCAAGCAAGTTTCATGATATTTAACTATTTAATAGAAATGTCAGATCTCTCTTGTAGATTCCGGAATGGTTTAGTACATCAGCGTCAACGCCACCGATCACTGCGACGCCGACAGCCACGGCTCCATGGAAGTAGGCGGAAACGAGGCCGGGTTGGAAGCAAATAGCTCACGAAAATCAACCAAGCTAAATCTTATTATCTATTCAAGGAAACTAAATTTGAATTAACGAAGCCGAATCGGAGTGGATCAAAAGGGCTCGACGACAATGCTGGCTGTCAAGAGATCAGCAGGTGTCACACTGGATGTGAATCTGAGGAATCCATTGTTGGCAGGACAGGAAATACCCAAGGCTCCACTCTGACTTTGAGACCCATGGCATGTGTTACCTGGAGTCCAAAACGGGTACCAGTGACCCCAGAAAAAGCGCCTGTGTCCTCAACAAAACAAAAAGAATTGAATTTACAGTTGATTGGCTTCTTTCGGATGGTGTTACACGAATGTGGTGCGCACTCAACAATACAATTGATTCGATTCTCTTATAATTACATTCAACGAAATTACGCTTATTAATTAAAAATTCAAACTCTCAATTTAAGATATGTTCATACAACTTATAGTAATCCATATCCATAATATTTGAGGTTCACTCAAGTCAGACTTCAGCAATAGATGTTTCGAGATTTAAATGGTGGATTCATGGATGTGTTACGTCTATGACTTCCAGATATGAAGATATTGTATTTTGTGTATTCGTTAATTGGATATTTCTGAAATAAATCTGCAAAACAGCATTGAACTGTTGGTCATCTTTTATAACATTGCCAGAAGTCTCTGGCTACTCTCATTGGCAGATCTGGGTGGGGGCGAAAGGGACGCCCCCTCCCCCTTTCGGCTAAATTTTCTTCATTTTCAGACAATTTTCGGGAAATTGATCAAATAGTATGGTTGGCGACCCCTGACAAATCCTGAATCCGCCACTGACTCTGGCTATTGAGGCTTCCGATCAATTACTAACTCCCACTTAAATGGGTCTTTATCAAAACTCTCACAGAGTCCACAAATACTTTGTGAATAAAATTTACATTAAAAAAAATTGTGATGGTAAACTGACTATGTCAGCATAATGATAATGTAGTGATTGCGTTCATTAATTCAATTTTTACAATGTTTTTGTGTTAAAATTTAGAGTGGACTAAAGTATTCTAATATCTAGAATTATGAATAGTACAGGATTAATAATATTCACTGGCAGCAATACAACAGTTGCCCATGTGATAAGGTCACAACAGATTAAAACATGGCATTTACATTAAAAATATTCATTGGAAATTGATTCATTGGTCTATCAATTGTATTCTTATGGTGTGCTAGGATTATACTCGGAAACATCCTTGACTTTCTTTTTGAAAACTTTGGCCTGGAAGCGCCTCATGCGCGCAGGTCTCCCGGACCAAAAACTGTTTCATTTCATACAGTTTTGTTGGGTAAACTTTGGCAAAGTCGCGACGCCCAGAAAGCGAATTGGTTTGCTAAAACTTTATTCATTAGATAATACAATAGAATCAGAAGAATATAACACACGTAAATCACTGTACAATTAAATCACATTATCTACACAAAAGTTAATCATTAATGGAAACCTGTGCACATCTATGTCACAAACAAATATTCATCCAGCAAGTCACAGTTCCAATCGCAGCCAAAGAAAAAAATAGTGCAGATGTAAGTGAACATTTTAAAAAGGACTTAACTCCATCAAAGGTCTTCAAATATGTTCTCATCGCAATAAATAACACCGCGTTATATTTTCAATATCGCCAAAGTTCGCATTCTCTAGGAGTCGACGCTTAAAGGAACATTACTGAAGGAACAAAGGAACGGCCATAAGTACCACAGTACTACCAAGGCCTCGTATCTCAGAAATCCATGTCGAATTTTTGCAAATTTCATTACACTGACATAGTTCTACATTGTTCTCAGAGATCCGACTCCAATTCAAGCATCAGCAAATAGTTCCTCAAGAACTGAGGGAGGACCGTCAGTTCCTGAATCTTTTTATTGAGAGGTGTTCCCAGAATCCTCCTCAGGACCCTTCGCACCAACTGTCTGAGAGGAGGCGGAGAGGCGATAAACTCCTGGATCCATTCCCAGAATTCCGGATTCAGTTGCAGCACTTCCGGTATGCCCTGATTGGTCCGGAGATACGTTTCCTGTCTGAGGTCATATCCAGCTAGAATCAGCATCCGAGCGCCATCTAGATGACCTGAAAAGCAATAGTGATACAGTTTTAATTCCTTGTTATGGAACCTAAAATAGAACTACGATCTTCATTATAAGTCAGCTTACATCTTGATTGTAGCAAATTGAAGATCACAAGCCTCCCATCAATTTGAATGAAACAAAGAGATGTGAAAGATTCAGGCAAAGAAACGATCTCTAATTCATGTCCAAATCGGTAATGCAAAAATTTATGTAGCTTAGTCCCCATAACAGTAAGTTTTCCCGAAAGGCAAATAGCCAAAATGCTAAGTATGGTCATGAGCCGCAGTGGTTGAGACAGTTAGAGCACACAATCTACCGTACACTCGTCTGGAGTTCATGTTCCACCTGGGGACACATACTAGCTCTCTGAGGTAAGGAGGTTACATGGAATGGACTGATCCTCTAGACCCCCGTCTCCAGGCTGAGGACGGTACATACTATGCTTGAGAGCTACCTGAAAGGGACTGATCTTCTGGACACCTGTTTCCAGGGTGAGGAGGGTACATATTATGCTTGAGAGCTACCTGGAATGGACTGATCTTCTGGACGCCCGTCTCCAGAGTGAGGAGGGTACATACCCTGTTTGAGAGTTACCTGGAATGGACTGATCTTCTGGACGCCCGTCTCCAGGGTGAGGAGTGTACATACCCTGTTTGAGAGCTACCTGCAAGGGACTGATCTTCTGGACACCCGTCTCCAGGGTGTGGAGGGTACATACCATGTTTGGGAGCTACCTCCAAAGGACTGATCTTCTGGACGCCCGTCTCCAGGGTGAGGAGTGTACATACCATGTTTGAGAGCTACCTGAAAGGGACTGATCTTCTGGACGCCCGTCTCCAGGGTGAGGAGTGTACATACCATGTTTGAGAGCTATCTGGAATGGACTGATCTTCTGGACGCCCGTCTCCAGGGTGTGGAGGGTACATACCATGTTTGAGAGCCACCTGCAAGGGACTGATCTTCTGGACGCCTGTCTCCAGGGTAAGAAGGCTACATACCATGTTTGAGAGCCACCTGGAAGGGACTGATCTTTTGGACGCCTGTCTCCAGGGTGAGGAGGGTACATACCATGTGAAGGGACTGACCTTCTGGACGCCTGTCTCTAGGGTGAGGAGTGTACATACCATGTTTGAGAGCCACCTGGAAGGGACTGATCTTCTGAACGCCCGTCTCTAGGGTAAGGAATCCTGACAGGTCCAGGTTCGCGTTGTACATGGCGAGTTGACACATGATGTCCACGTGACCCTCACTCGTCGCAATCAATAACGGAGAAATAGTCAGGTTCTCTGCAAAACAAAACGTCACACAAACAAAACGTTTTTATTTCTGATCTGCGACTCTTAAATAGTCCCTTGCTTCGGACGAGTGTGGAACCATACCTGTGAGGTTAGGATCAGCTCCAGCCTCCAGCAGCACCTTTACCACCTCCAAGCACCCTCTATGTGCTGCCATCTTCAGTGCTGTTCCCTTCAGATAAGCGCGGATTTTACCGACTCGTACGTGGTTGACGTCACAGCCTTTACTGCATGGCGAAAGATCACATAGTTAATACATTGCACACATATCGATGGTACTCGATGAGAATTCTGCAGAAGCAGGAAGCTACCAAGTTGACCAATTGGATAATATTATCTTGAAACTGACCAATCAGCATTCTGTCTCAGCCTCCCCAAGTACCATCATCGAGTTTTCCATGTGGGTTTATTTTGTAATTTGAGGTGTAAGTACAGGGAACTTGACTATTGTACCTGATAAACAGCTTGAGAAGTTTGATGTCCTGCTCAGTGGTGACGGTGCCCCTGTTCCAGCCTCTCAGTAGTATTGTATGAAGTGGTGAGGGCGACGTGTCACTAGTTGCCTGTACGCATGCGCCGGAAGCGAGCAGGAAGTCCACGTACGCATCCACGTCCACGTGATCCCTCATCACCGCCACCTATCGGTGAAAATTCACGAACAGATGATCATTCTCGCTTCGGGCTCGTTTAGATTGTATCATGGCTACTACCAGTGGGATTTCACAAATGGAACTTAGGATCCAAGTTTTACCTTGCCATAGTATTGTTAGTACTCATGCAGCTGTAAACGCAATCTAAAATATATCAAATACACCAATTTTAATATTGGGTACGTAAAAAGATTCATTACGGTGAACTGAATTTTTTCTTCTGACATTCAACTCGGAACATGCAGGGACATTCATTGTGAAGTGGCACATCAGTTTCGTTGGATATGATTGTTAGCAGACAACATCTCGGCATCATTTCTCAAGCAAAGTTCACAACTTTGGACAAAAAAGCCTCTTTCTAAACAAATGTTGCGAAAAGCTCCAAATGCATGACGATAACCCTGCAACGCTAAATGGACACGCAAAACACACCTGAACAGGCGTCAGTTTTTCCCTGGCGTCGGCGTAGTTAATATCCGCTCCTGCTTCCAGCAAACATTTCATGTACTCCAGCTTACCTGTGATCATGGAGATATTGTACAGTTACAATTGAGGTACATTTACACTGTGTGAAAGTGAGCATGAAAGCGAGATTTCTGCATTCAATATTACTCTTTCGCCTTCGCTTTCGGTTAATGTAGATGCACCCTCAGGAAGCGTTATTTCACATCTGGCAGTTCGGTACCACCGTTAGGCTCATTTGTTCGGCAGTAAAAGAAATTCTCAATTCAGAGAAACAAGGCTACAGGTCACTAAACACAACGTGTACTGAGGTTTAGGACCTTTGGTGAGAAGCCATTTGATCATTTTTACATATGATGTGACGATACCTTCTGTTGAAGCGGCCAACCACAACGCACTGCGGTTTTGCATGTCGACAGCATTTACGTCACAACCCGCTCTGTAACAATCAATTGAGATAACAATTCTATCGGCAGTTTTATATTTTGAGGAAAAATTTGTATGACAAATGCCGACAGTGATAACAAGAAAGTCCTCCTGCGTGACCTCAAGAGGCGTACTGGGGCAAGGAGTGTATCCCAGTCAGGCTGCAGCCAGGAAGCTGAGGGAGGGTACCCAGTCATGCTTGCAGCCAAGGCGAGGGGAGGGGGTACCCTCCTTGGTGAACAAACTGAAAACATTACCTTCCCTCGTACGCGGGCGGTAACAAAACAGATTACCCAATATTACAGTGAATCACAGAAATGAACAGCAAAGTGTTTGAGACGGAATTCTATTAAAACGCCGAGAATAATCTTGGCGATAAAAAATGGTTGTCAAGATTCAGATTTTGACAATTCAACAGCAATGATAACGACGACCGGACAACGCCAGAATTGAATCGTACGTGATGAGTTTGCGCATGATTTCCGTGCTGGAGCAGCGGACGGATCGGTGGAGCACCGTCATGCTGTCCTTGTCCCGGGCCTCCAGGTTACACTCCGCCCCGAGGAGCAGGTCTGTTACGTTCAACCACTCCGCAGCAACGCAGAAAAACAACGGCGTCTGACTCCACCAGTCCATCGCGTTCACATCAGCACCTAGTAACGAGAAAAACACCAAGTCAGCGCCCAAGAACGAGAAAACAGCAGGTCACAAAAACACCTTGTCAGTGCCTAGCAATGAGGAAAACACCCTATCAGCGCCTAACAATGAGAAAAACACCACGTCAGTGCCTAGTGACGGGAAAGTACCATGTCAGCGCCTAGCAACGAGGAAAACACCACTTCAGGGCCTAGCAAAGACGTCAGCGCCTAGGACCGAGTTCTTATCGTGCTCTAGCAGGCAGTGTCCGACTTTGCTGTATGAGATATTCGTCATGTCTTACACTTTTCTATGAGGTACTGGGCGCCCTCGTCGCGTCTTACCGTGCTCTATGAGGTACTTGGCGCACTCATAATGTCCCTTCTGACAGCACATGTGGAGGATGGTGAACCTGGTTTTGATGAGGTCTCGGCGGTGAAACGTCATGTTGGGATTCGCACCGCTACGGATGTAATACGACAGCTGCACCGAGTCGTTCGCCTGAGAGACATGAGCGGAAGCACCGCATGTGAAACGAGACATTTGTAAAGGAAGTACTGAATCCACCTTTGCGAAATTATTTTCAAGTAAAAGCCAATTCCATGTACATAATTATTCACGCATAAAGCATTTATGCATATCAAAGTTATCTTATTTTATAGTTTCATACTAATTTCAATGCACTCCTATTTAAACATAGTGCAAAAAAATAGCAAAGGTGTCGCCGATAAAAACTTTGATGGTGTGAATAGACCTCACGGATGTCATCTTTGCTGCTAAAGACTCTGACTTACCTGTATTGCGTAGTAGATTCCTCCAGCCTCCTCATCATCATCCATGTCAACTTCTATGTAATGTACCGGCCTTAATTAATAAAACATAACGTTACTGGTGAGCTTTTACAATATTTAGTGTACTTTTTTAACCGATCAGAAATTTTGTACAAAAACATGGAACACAATTGGAACTCGTGGTGTAGTGTCGGTCATAGAGCATTTCAAGAAAGAAATATATCATTGAAACAAAGGTAGTCTAGAAGTTCTCCCTAGATCTGCCACTTCAGCCTTACAAGACACACAACTTCTGAAATTTATTTTAAAAAAACCAATACAATAAGACAAATCGGAGACTTGACGGTCTCATTTGCGTGTTATTTTCTTACATGAAAACATATAGATCTAGACAGCTTCAGAATACATGAAATTATGGACAGCTATTGAATACATGAAATTTTCTATGTCTCCTATGCCTTTTATTTGCTATCGAAAGCTATTGAATAAATTAAAAATGTGACAAATACTTCTTATTCATCTTTTCTCAATGATGTAGTACAATATTTGCAGCCGGTAAAAAAAAAAGGGAAACTTAGTTTTACTTCAAAACTTTGACATTTCTCGCTTCACACGGGCGCAGCCATATTTGTTTGTACACGTGACGTCTGTAATCCAACCAGGCGAGCGTTTAGAAAATGATGTCAGAGCCGGTCGCGCAGACGCATTAAGCATCAGGACGTGGCTGTCAGGAAAAGGAGTGGAAGTCTATGAGAAAATTAACAATTTAAAGTGTTTTTACGCTACAGATTTCACAGATTTATTGTCACAGTAGTTCTTTAGTATCTTCAGAATGTCGTCAGCAGGAGAGTTTGGGAATCCTTTGCGAAAATTCAAGCTAGTTTTCCTTGGAGAGCAAAGTGGTGAGTTGTTACGGTAGCCATATTCATTGGATCAGTCATTATTATCATGATCAAGACATTTAACGTTTAAATTTCGATGTGTGGGAATGGGTGTTGTTTGTTCAGTAATGTATTGTATTGACGAACAGTCTGTGTGTTTCAATAAGCATGCTGTTTGGTCAGACTTAAACTTGTTAATGAGGCGTCAGTTTAAATTAAGAATTGAGTCATTCTGATAAGTGCCAAATGAAGTCATCAAAATTTACATGTATTGTTTCCCCGCGGTTGGCGTTATTTTCCTGCCCCACTTTTCAGTAATCCAGGATACAATATTGTATGTCGCAGTTATACAGTTCCTCCCTGTGCAGTCTTTTCTACAGGACTAGACATGCATGTCACCCCCCCCCCCACCCCAACCTCCGACTGGCTCTACTTTTTTTCCTTCCACATCCTTTTCACAAATCCGTGCAGTGTAGCTCGCAGACCAACCATTTCCTAACAACACAAACAAATGCCAAGTGAAACAGTACGTTTCTGTTGCAATTAAAGAAAGTAACCGTAAGTAGTGGATCACGAACATACCACCTTCCCCGTCAAAATATTTTTACGTTTGATTGCACCTCAGAAAATGTAGGTTCTTGCTTCCTATTGTACTGTGAGAGAGTCATGCAGACGGTTCGTTTAAACGTGTTGAACACCCACGGTTCACGGTACGATGTGTAACATCCACCTGATGAGATGTTACGGTTTTACTGCCAAGGCTGAGTGCCAAGCTCACAGATAGTAAAAAAGTACTGTTGACATTTATGGCACTCTCATTTAATGATCGTGGTATTATAATTATTAGGACTTATCTTCTTGATTGCCTGTGATCTGTGGCCATGATTCGAACAAGCTTTGAATTCCATTCCAAACATTCTGAAATATACAGAGCACTGTTATGCTGTACAAAAGTGTCGCCAGTTCCATTGCAGAAGAAAATTACATGGACAGTGTCATTTTCAATACATTGTTACAACATTTTGTGACAAATGTCACATTTATTTTAAGATGTTTTTACACCCAATAGATTAAAACTGTTTATTGGTCAGGAAAGTTATTCAATGAACTGTGAGCATAGGGTGAAGGAGTAATGCCATTGGGGAAGTACAGCTCATAAAATTAGGAACAATGAACTTTCAACCCTTTGTCTTACATAATGTGTTAAAGATATGCACACGTTACAAAAAATTAGATTCCTGATTCGTATTGAAATTGAAAATTTAACCATAACTTGTATTGTTGACACCTCTGTGTCCTACATGGAAAAGTAGAAAAAAAGAAAACACATTTAGAATGGGTTGTATTTTCAGTGTTGTCACAATGTTATTATTATTATCGTTAGCACTACGCCGATCTTTAATCTTTTGTACGGAAACTATGAGTAGGATTATTAATCCATAACACTTTCGTACAATACAGTGGTCTCCGTCCCTGGATCCGATCCTTATTGATCGTTACTTCGTTCTTCGATCGTTAGGCTCCTCCGCGTGTGGTGGTGGTGGATATGCACACTACGTACTACAGATAAACAAACGCAACGAGTGTGCTGGCCGAGTCTATTGAGCTGATAATTGGAAACTGAGCTGAATAACAATGCGTACATGAAAATACAATCCACAGTTACATTTGCATGCAATTTTTGTGATATGGTATAGCTCCATCGAAGTGACCTTAGACTTTCAATCCGACCGCATTACATCGAGCCAACTAACGCGATGTCTGATTTTGATCCTTTTTGTCAACTTCAGTCAAGTGATGCCCAAAAAAAATTTAATACTCACTATCATCAGTTTCATCATACCATTTACTTTGTTTCGTTTACCCAATTTGTGCGACCTGTTTTTTTATCATGAGATATACGATATCTCATGAAATATATTTATTTTCACCAAACATGCTCTCCACACCCATTAAAGCTTAAACTAATT
>JBCAUG010660778.1:0-13821 GCA_038406175.1 Haplosyllis leylae | reverse complement strand
GACCACCAGCTCCCACCAAGCCCCCCCCCCCCCCCCCCCCCAGCTGTGTGTGGAGCATCATGCGGAGACTAAACCTTTGACCGCGTACGGTCAACATTCTCGTTCTACTTTGTATGTTGACAGATGTGATTGAGCAAAAAAGGTTGACCAAACGGAATTTGATGCTTTGTTTCTACATTCCAACTTAATGATACATTTCAGATGTACTACCATTCAGTACACTGCACCAAGCGAAGTGGTCTTTCGTAAAGAACATTTAATGAGACCAGTTGCTGAAAAACTCTTGTATCTCATGATTAAGTTCGAGCAGCAGCACCGTCCGGTGTTGCTTTTTGTAACGGTGGAGGAGTAGTTTACCGTTACGTATCGGAGCTCATTGCTACCAAGGAAAAATTTAGGAACATCTATATTTGACCGTTTTCTTGCACCAAGAAGCATTGTCACTAGGTTAAAAATGTACTTTAGGAATTTACATCCGAAGAACAGATTAATCAAATATCTTACGATGTATTTATGCATCGCATTTATGATGGCGATATATCGCTCGGCTATTTACAATAGATATGGATGCAGCAAAGCAAAAATATTGGGAAGCAATGCGCCACGATCAAAATAAATGGCCACATCTCCACATCTTTTTTCAATAAATGACAGGATAGTACATTTTAGCGACATTAAAAGGAGGATTGCACATAGAAAACCAAAGGCATTGATGTTCATTACAGAATGTGGGACAAATCTGCTCATGTGGCTCATCTAAGATTTCACAGGCCAGAAGACAAGAATATGTTGGAAGTTTGCCACCAGTTCCTGAACCTCTGGCAATGACTGAAACTGTTCAAGCGAAGGAGAGTTCACTTTCTTAACTTCTTAGAGCCATCCATGACGAACGAAATATTACGATACGTCGAGTGATACATTTAGTAATAACAAAAATTGTCCTTGATTTTTAATTAAACCATTTAAAAATGCGATTATACAAGGTAAAAAAACATCCTGTACAAACTACATCAATTGACTCATTCGTGAACAATTTTCGTGCTGTCACTTTAAAAATATGAAAAATGAGCACGAGTATTTTGACTTAACAAAACTGCGTGTTATGTACAATGGATTTTTTGAGAACAACTGTTTTAGATGCAGACTTTCGGTAGCCTCATCATAATTCGCCGCCCATTTAATTTTCATAATTGAAAACTATATGAGCATTTCAATACGTATAATTGGACTTCTTGAAATAATGAATTAGGTTTTAGCATAAGAAGTAAGAGATAGAAAATAGACCAGAAATTGTAAGTGAGTGAAGTAATTAAATAGCAATAAAACGTATTATTAACTATCAACTTTTTAGCGGCTTTAGGTTGTTCTTTTTTACTTTGTTGATAAGTCATGAAATGTAAAATAAAGATGTAATTCCGACATGTTACAGTATTTAGAAGAAGGGATAGTTGTTGATGAAAGGTTTTATTGTTAATTATGTGGTATCCATAGCAGTGGTGGATCCAGGATATCATACAGGGGACGAGAACCACAAAGATGGGGGTGACAACCTATTATTCGACCAAATTTCCCCCGAAAACTGCATTAAAGTAATTAGGCCGGAGAACACGTCCTTTGGCACTTCCGATCCACCAATGCAGGGACCGTCCGGTGAATTTATGTATGTAAGAATGGCTAAAGAGAATAGGACTGTACTGTCTTTAAATACATTTTGTTGGAAGGTAATCTGTGAAACATAAATCTTTGTACACACGCATGAAATACGCCTGTGTGAACGGAAGGTTCAATTAGGTTTGTTCAGAAAAGACATATCCTTGTTTCCTGCTGGACTTCCTTCTAGACTTCACTACTTAGGCAGCGAATGTCACGCTTAGAGTTGTCCGATCTTTATCGTTATGATTGAAGTCACTGTACAGTGGTTTTGGTGGTTAGTATTGTTGTTACTTTGTTGAATTTCTTGAATTCATGTTTTCATTAAATCATTTGTGTATGAACATGATTTGTAATTTGCTAAGGCATTGTAAAGTTGCAATAAAGAAAAACAAAAACAAAAAACAAGAAAGCAATGCGGACATTACTCGCGATGGCCGGAAATTCTATCGAAATGTATGTAGATGCTTAAGTATACACAGATTGACGGCGATTTTTTGGAACGAACTCGTTCTTTTGATAGTTTCCCAGCGTTAGGTCAAGTAAGGTAACTAGTGGCAAGGTTTTATTGTCTTTCAAGTAATAGAAAAGGCTCTAAGAATGAAGTAGAGAAGTTAGGTTACTGAAATACAAAAATATTATGCGTGAACAAATAACATGTTAACAAAGAACATCAATTATCGTAACACAGTAAGTTTGTGGGTACCACAGGACTTTTGTGCCAGGAAATTTCTCCTGGTGACCTTGGCCCGATACACAGGAAAATTCACAATGATGCATTTCTAGACCTCGACAAGAATTCATAAATAGCACTTTGGGAATTGGTATGAGAAGTGACAGGTGAGAGGTCTTGTACGAAATGTATACGTGTAAGCTAAAACAATTGTGTCAATGTTGACGGTGACTTTAACAGGCAGAATGGGTCTGGAACCTATTCTGCCCATCAACAGTTGACACAATGTTAAGACTTAACGGGCCGAATTTAGGTGTCGGTACGTGTAAACAAGGCACGAAGTGTGAACACAATCACTTGTTGCCATAGAACCCATCCTGGACATTTGACGCAAACACAGACGTTAAGGGCCTGTTCACACCAAGCGTCACAACGTAATGTTGACGGGCGGCACCTTTGATCTTTTTGACGGGCACTGTGACAGGAAGAATGGGTTGTATAGCCATTTTCCCGTCAGCGTAGCGTTTTTTACGTTGATGGTAACATTGACGCTCAGTTTGAACAAGGCTTAAAGGCCTGTTCACACGGAGTGACTCCATTACGGATCCCGTTACGTTGAAGGGTAATATGGGAATACAGTACAATGCATTCTGCCGGTCAAAAAGATCAAAGGTGCCGCCCGTCAACGTTACGTGAGTCGTTCACTGTGAACAGATCTTAATTGTGAACAAGGCTTTTGCATCAGTGTTATGTACAATTTCTTCATGTTCGTCATAAAATGCACATTGGTACATAAATAGTTATGCGCAGGCGTAAATAAATTAGCATTTAGTTCTCCTACATCTTGGGTACCCAGATCCATCGGGAGACCGTTCACAGACGCACTGTCGGCAGCGGGCGTTCTGCTGTGACGTCACCGCCTCCGTAATCTGCTGCGAAACATCGAGAATGTGACGGCGTGACTTGCGTCTAATGACATCAATATTATAGGTGGCACCCCCGGTAGCGCTGGCTAGGTGGTGGTACAGTCCCACTGACTGAGATTGCTCTGTTTGATTTGTTGCAGCTGAGAATACTATGTCTTGTTGTAATAAACGTTCTTCCAACAGCTGCCTGGTAGAACTATCCTGAAATTCGAATGAGATCGGTGTAAATGTCTTTTCATCGTTTTACGTCGAGTGTCTGATTTTATTCTGACTGCCAATATTTTTTGAATGTGCCTCGACTGTGTATGGCCTTTTTAGGTTTGCAGTGACAATGTAGAGGCCTGAAAGTTATGTAAACTACGCAGCTGTGCATGTACCATACCTGGGGTTCGGATTCTGTCAGCAGAAAGACAAATCTGGATGCAACATCTCTAAATGGGTACAGGGTTGTCATTTTGACAGCTTCTCTGGCATCATGGGAACAACCAGATGTCGGTGGTTGAGGTATCTTTTCATTTAAATGTGACAGAAAATGATGAGAGTTGAACAATTTTCTGAAAATGAGATGAAATACAATTTGAGAAGCGCATACTAGAATGCGTCATTGGTTGCGTATTTAATTTGGTTGTTGCAACAGGGACCAGGAACCAAAAAAAAGTAAGTAGAAGAAGAAATGAGATAACATACGTACCCATTTATGGTGTGCACATGTATAAATTGTTCACTTTGATAACATCCAAGTGTTACCAAACCGTATCTGACATCTGTGTAGCCTGATTTTTTTAGAGTGCGTTTCAGTCTGTGAATCAGAAGGCTGAGATAATGCGTTGATGATGAATCTGATGTTGATTTTGAAGATTCCGTTGACAGCACAATTACAATATCCAGCTGTTTCCTTGAGGTTACTTTCCAGGTGCTGTCCAGGTTTCTTTTTCCGCATTTACCTACAAATCAATTGCGCAAAGATTAAAAATGGAACTGCAGCTCAAGTGAAACACGCCATTCGATAGAAAAATGGATAGTGTCTTTGACACTGTTATGACAATTTAAATCTTTTCCATGCATTTCAAAATGTCTTACGAACATTTTTATGAATCAATACATTTTAAATGAACAGGAATATTTTTCAGAAAGTAAAAGAAGACTTTTTTCATTCTAATAGAGCAGCAAGGAGGAAACGAGGTTCGAATTTACAAACCACAGTGACTGGGGTGGCTGACAGAAGCTCCAGCTGACTCACAGATTGACATGTAAGCATCTACACTGTCACAGATGGATGGACCAGGGTTCTGTGGGTTGCACACTGAACTGTCAGACTGACATGATTCCTGTAAAAAATCACTTCAAACATGATCATGTGAAATTATACTCTTGCCCCTTTACTCGAGCAACACGAGCGGAAGAAAGTATTTTTGTTGATTTCTGTGGTATCTACGTTTTGGAAGTAAGCCATGTTAAAAAGGATACTAATACTCTAAATTGGACCAGTTCATCTCTGGTGATACACTGGCTTTTAAAAGTACTTCTTACCTTAAAGGGCGTCGGATCAACCAAGGAGAAGCAGTTCTTCAAGGGTGATGTGTTATCGGAAAAGAATTGCTGGCATTTCGGGTATTCTGCACTGCGACACAATGGGAGCCGTGGCTGTACCTGGTCCAGAAGCGTGTACCGACATCTCTGCTGACCACTGACTTCATAAGAGTTGATAAACTCATGGATATCACTGGTGAGCTGTAATTGAATTTTAAATGTTTATCATTTAGTCCATATACATTCGAATTTAGCTGCAACAAGAAAGTCCTCCTGCGTGAACCCAAGAGGCACACCGTAGCAAGTGCTCGCTGTGTTGTCCTTTCCTGGAGGGTGGGGGGGGGGCTTACCCAGGCTGAGTACCCTCCCTGACTGTGGGACAGAGTGCCCCCCCTGGCTGTGAGACTGAGAACCTCCCCCCACCTGTGGGACTGAGTACCCCCTGGCTGTGGGCCTGAGTACCCCCTCCTCCAGCTGTGGGCCTGAGTACCTACCCTGGGCCAGACCCCCACAGACCCCCCTGCCTACGTGCATGATCTGAGCACCCCACCTGTGGACTGGCAAACAGACTTAAAATATTACCTTCCCGTCGTACTATGTACGCGGGCGGTAATTACTCATATTGAAGAAGGCCTAAATTGTGAATTTGACCAATACAGCGGAAAAATATGAAAAGTCTTCCTATATAGGGGCGGGAACCCTCATTTTAAACACCGGAAACAAGATTTTGGATATCAATAATGGATTTTAAGGTCAGAGATTAAATTTTGAGAAGGTTCTCATATTTTCACCAATCATTTACTTGTCTTACATGCTTCGGTGTACATACAAATTACGTTTTGGGAATCCTGAGGTCCTGTGTATGCAGACCCCAGATACTGCAACCTAAATGGACCCACTTCATTAAAATGACTTAGCGTCATTACGTCGTCACGATTTCAGCCACGGAAGCTACAGTCCCCGAACAAATCCTTGATCTACCAGTGCAACTTATACCCATGACCACAATAACACTGAAATGAAACTCACTTCAGGTAGGTCATTTAACTTTGTAGGATCTTACCTCATTGTTCCTCATGCGCTTGTCATTAGCCTGTTCATTATCGTTCGTTCCGAGCAGTCCTAGAGTCTGATTATTCGTGTTTTCATCCAAGTGAATTCTACACATTGAAATTCCCTTCTTGCAATGTAATGTTATTCCGTACGTTGTATGGACGGCTACACTGGTGGCGTGCTGTGAGACAACCACGGTTCTCCAGTAACTGTGGATTGGTAAGTCACTGAAAAATAAACCTTGGCGTGAATTGTACATCTGTATTTTCATCTTTGCAACATGACTGTGGTTTTACAGTCAAAAGATCCACATATGTTTATGTATTAGAGAAAGGCAAGAATTCAGTTTGGTACAAAAAGTTTTGCACTTCAAGAAATAGCATTACCTGTAAACATCTGTGTTGTTGACTTTGACCCGGTTTGATTTGTCTATTGTCACTGCGAAATCTGGGGTGAGGAGGGTGACACTGTTTGCTGTGCTCAGCAGTGTGAAATTTCGTGAAACAGAATCTCTTGTCAGTAGATACGTGCAGTCGTCATGTTTGTATCCTTTTAACGGGAAAAATATTATTTGCAGATTAATTTGTGGGTCATCTTGCGTTAGAAATACATTTGATCTTAATGGGGTAACTATGAGTGCTGGTCCCTCTGTCCCCTGGATCTGCGCCTACTCCATTGTTTACAATGCAATGGCCAAATTGTCTCAAAAGCATCCACCAATTGGTATCTTACAATATCGCAGCTAATCTTTCTGAAAAATATCCACAAATGGAGAACGCTTTTAAAGGAGATTTGGACCTCTGGGGTTACGGTTTCTCAAAAATTATGTACCCTTGGCTGGTTTCTTGGGCATATACTTTTTCAGGAACCATTCCCCATCGATCTTTAGCTTATCACAGCAATCGGCAACTAGTATCAGTCAAGATAAATCAAAATTGTTGCTAGCAACAAAATAGAAAATAAAGTGTTGTGACTACGAAAATGTAAAATGGAAACATTCAATTCTTTCTCCTCATTTTCGCAATTTGTGTTACCAGACTTTTTTCTGCGTTGTGTCTATTAAAATAAATTTTTTACCAGGGAAATCGTACACTGATCCGTCAAATGTCCTGATGTGGCGGCCCCCAAAAACCACAGCAGTGAAGCCACTGGCTGAAGAAAACAGTTGGACGGATCTTCTGGCCCGGTGTAAGTTTTGATTTTCATTCATTTCTATTGCTTCCATTGGTTCCATAGGTTTTGTTGGTTCTTGTTGTTGGCTCTTGATATCCTCAGTATTTTCCAGTTCCATAGTTTGTCTGCATTTAAAAGTGACTTTGTTTAAGGAAAGAAATTAACAAACAGATGGTTAGTCGGTGATTCGGAGGGTCATCTTTGTCAAATATAATTTAATTTTTTACTATGGTCAGTGCAAAGCTAAATGAAATTTTAGGGTTTTTAAAAATGAACGTCTTTCAAGGCCGATTTTTATCGTCAGCTGAAGAATCTGTTCTGAGAGAATTTAATTTTCTTACTTCTCAATCTCATTGTTAATCTTGAACTGCAAGGTATTTTACAAAACAAAGTCTCCCAGAAGACCAGTAGGGCGCAAGAAAACAATCTCAAAGACTCAAAATCCACCTGGCTTTCTACCCATGGGCAGATATTTGGGGAAAATACAGAAATTCTACAGGATAGAAAACGTAAACTGTAAACATTTTACCTTGTCATCATAATCTGGTCTTGACTATCAGATCTGGTGAAATGGTGCCCTATCCGAGAACCATCTGAAAAATAAAAATGTGTTTAAAAAATTCCAATTTTATGTTTGATATCTATTACTTTGTCGTATTTACTTCCAATTGTTTGGAGTCTCAGTGAAAACTTCACGCTTCGTTGAAGATTTAAATGGCATAAATATTACACTCCTTGTGCGATTATTTTGTATAACTGAATTGTACTTGCAAAAAAGGAGAAAATTATTTGCGCTGGAATGTATTGCAATCTGCATCAGAATACTGCCGTTTAATTAAAATGGAACACATTTTTTCTCGGAAATATTTTGCATATTACTGCACAACAAATTTCGTATTGTCATTTTGCATTCCAAGAGGTCCATATCTAGATCGTGTAACTAAAATATCGAATGGACAAATGTGACTAACCTGATAAACCAGTCGAAAACACAGCTATTGCAATAAACATCATCCAAATTTTTGTCATTTTGGTGTTAACTTTGGATAACAACAGCTTTTATGCTGAATAGTGCAGAGATTGCAGTTTAGTCTGTGAGTTTCTGAATCCAAGAACTCCAGAATTCATTCTGAATTGGGCTTGCGAGAGAATCGGATTTAAGTGTTTGGTGGAAATCAGTGTATCATCAAGGTGTACACGTGCAACCGTATTAGAACCTCAAATTTACAGTGATGATCATACCATGTATGTAAACTAAAGTGTCATTGTCAGCTAGGTGTTATCAGTTAAAATCCACTCATGCCAAGTGTATGTGAATTTCCTTTCATCACTTGTCGTCGCGCATTTGATATTTCGCCGTGGTGATGCTGAAACAAAGTTGCATGATTTTTAAGTACTCTTCCAGGTAGTTAAGCGCTCTAGTTTGCTAATTTGCAAGAACAAGAACGGTCTTCAATTTCAGGCCCGGTATTAATAGCACTCCCTCCGGGAAGTCCTGGACCGACCCCGAGAGCATGAAAGTAACTCTTCGAGACAAATGCGCAAACTATTACTGCCATAATTTTGGCAAAGGTACGCAATTCTCGGTAGACAGCAATACAAAAGCAGACAGACAGACATTAAATGTTTCAAAGTGAACACTGTTTTGACGAATAAAAGGTAAAAAACCTAATATATAACGTGAGCGTGAACGTGCTTGAATTACGAGCTCCAAATTTCATACCAAAAATGTTTCACTCTTATCAACACCAGTAGTGTCCAGATTACAAGTACACGAGATGAGACGCAGTGACAGGCTCGGGTGTGCATTAGTGTAAATGAACACATACCGAACTCGTTTTGAAATGCACTTTTGGTGGACTTTGCATTTTCTTCATCTGTCCTGTTCTTGTTTCACGGACATGAAGTAAAGCCAAATGTAACATGCGTGTCTCCCAAATTTTAAATCTGTACTGCATGAAAACAAAAAATCCAGCAAGAAAATGTTATCCCTATGAGCATTGAACCTAGGACTTCATCCATTTAGATCTCATGCTCTCTCCTCTCTGAGCTATTAAGACATGTGCTACTTGGGAGATCTAAGATCTTCATATAGTCATATTCTATTGGTTCTAATTGAATGATTTATTTCACTCTATTTTCATTGTATTGTGAACACATCCGTAGAAGATATTTAATACTTTCCCATCCAAAGCGTTTGACGCTGCTCTTGAGGACAATCCTAACGATTTCACAACCAATGAACTTCAATGCGCTCACTTGTCGTTTTTCTGGCTAAAATGTCAAAGTGAAAAAAATGTGAAGCTAATTTCTTTGGCAGAAAACTTTTCATCCATTTTGTTGACAGTAAATTGTGTAATGAAACTTAATTCCAACACAGATTTTGCCATGTGAAGTGCGTGTATCTGTTCGTCCTGAAGAGTCGAAAATGGCAATAGTTGACTGTCGTTGGGTTGTATTCAATTGATGCTCCCGTGCAACAACTTATAGTGATAGCAGTCAGCTGTAGTTTTCTGCATTTAAAGGCAAGGCGCGAACACACTTGATGCAGCAGCAGCAGCATGCACCAGCCCCCGTCATGCGAATAACAGATGAGATGCACAGGAGCTTAGTATAGTTCACTCAATTCAATATTATGATGACAGGGGATCCAACAGAAAACTATACACAAGCACGTCTTGGAGGATGAACTGTACACTACCATCTTGCCGTCCAAATGAAAATGGCAACTTTTCATTGCCGGGAGGGGGGGGGGGCAAAGTTTTAAGAGCAAATCTGAAGTCTTGGCTGAAAATGACAACTTTCATATTTTGGGGCAAAGAGTGCGAGGTAGGCGGTTTAGCATTAAACTCTGAATCTGAAGTTCTGACTGAAGATATCAACTTTGCTTTTACATGTTGGGGCAGGCAGTGGGAGGTAGGCGGTTTAACATTAAACTGTGAACCTGAACTTCTGGCTGAAGATATCAAATTTGCTTTTCATTTTGGGGGGTTGGGGGGGGACTGTTAAACTACAACTGCAAACTTTTCACTCCCAGCTGGGGGGGGGGGGGTACCCAGGCTGTTAATTTTGGCACTCACTTTTGGTACACGATCAGTGTACAATGCTTCACGGATATCTCCCAAGGAGACTAAAAAGGAAAGTAAAATTTTAGCTCTATGTGGGCATCAACTTGATTATGGACAAGACAAATTAATTGTAGGCGTAATTGACCTGAACGGTTCGTAGTTATGCAATTAAAGTCACCTGAAATATTACTTTAAAATGTTTGTTGTCCTTGACGTCAATTTATCAAAGCAGCCAAATTTTGTGAATATCATCAAGGTTTACAGTCGTGGCTAAATCCTTGGATGAAATATGTCCAAAGATATAAAGTCCCTTTTTCTTGTAGGGAAAGTCTTATATTTCTTTAAGTCATGCAGCATCAATGATACTTTCATCCGGGGGGGGGGGTACTCAGTCCCAGCCAGGGGGGTGTACTCAGTCCCAGCTGGGGGGGGGGGGTACTCAGTCCCAGCTGGGGGGGGGTACTCAGCCTGGGTACCCCTTGCCCCTGGATAGGACAACACAGTGAGCACTTGCTACGCGGCAGGCGATATGCCTCTTGCGTTCACACAGATTTCTTTTTTTACCACCTGTGTATGTAGTATGAGGGAAGGTAATAGTTTCACTTTGGCTGTCTGTCCACTGGGGGGGGGGGTACTCAGTCCCAGCTGGGGCATACTCACTCCCAGCTGGGGGGGGTACTCAGTCCCAGTGGGGAGGGTACTCAGTCCCAGCCAGGGGAGGTGTACTCAGTCCCAGCTGGGGGGTACTTAGTCCCAGCCGGGGGGGGGGTACTCAGCCTGGGTACCCCCCCCGATAGGACAACACTGCGAGCACTTGCCACGCGGCGGGCGATATACCTCTTGCGTTCACGCTGGAGGACTTTCTTGTTGAACATAAATTGTTTTATGAAAAGATTATTTTTGAAAATCTATTACTAATCTATGAACCTGATATGAGTTAGCCAATTGCTTATCAAGAAAGTCGGAAAAAGAAAGTCGAAATATGTACAACTGCCCTTGGTAGCCATCTTTTTCTTGCAAAGAAGGCAAGATAATGAGAACGAAGAAAAATAAAATGGATAAAAACTTTGTGTTTGATGCAAAGCTCCTGTGATTACATTCATTCACCATTTTGGCTTCGTCATTATCATCGAATGCAGCAGCAGCAACTAGCAGCTGCTGCATGGCTTTTACTAGAGGAACTGCTTCTAATGTCTATCTATATAACAGCTTTACCTACATGTAGCTTCATTGCTACATGAATCTGTCGTATTGTCTAATGGATATTTGTTAGTGAAAATTTTAACCGCATGGTGGAATAGTGGATATACGTCTCAGAATGTGACTTCCCAGGGTTTTCATTGAAAGATACGGTTAATGGATAGAAAAGATGGGTTGGTGGAGGACAGCACCATGAGATTAACAGACCTGAAAAGGAGCAGTTGGATTTTTGTTGGCAATGGATAGCCAACAGGAAGAAAGGAATCTCAGTTGTGTTGCATAGGATTTATCGCGAAGGAAAAGCACCCATTGATCGCGATTGATGGATTATTAAATGCTCAATGATCCACAATGTTCGGGTTGTGGTAACAAATCGGGAGTTGGGACGTTTATTGCCAATTGATAATTCTCAGTACACATTTATGGTCTCATTTCATAAGCATTCCGCAGAACAACAACCGTAGGCTAATTATGATGGAGCTTTAGTTCAAGGTAAAATCTCAAGACCTCATACACCCATTCATAAGTTGTTTTTGTTTTTCATATATATATCGCATAGAATATGTGACAATAACTTAACTCCAATACAACGGAAAACATCCTTTCCTAAAATGGACTTCGTGATAGATTCGATTACACTAACACTATGTAGCCTCAATATTGAATCTTTGAAGCTCAGTCGTGATTCAAATTTAAACATGTCAGTTTTATCATCTGCATTCAGGAAGATTCAGCCTAGGAGGCTGGATGATAACAATTCTTATGCTTTATAAATGTAAACTTCGAAAATAGTATATTAAGGAAAGAGTGCTAAAACGACAAATAACGCTTCCAAAGCATACCCAAATTCTATACATATTTTGCACCTGTCTTAACAAAGACGAAGGCATAAATAAAAACATTTCACAGCAAAAGATAAATGTAGGTGTTACGCATGGGTTTTATCACTGTGCAGTGTCGTGTCAGAATTTCGACCAAATATTGTCTTTACGAACATAGGAACAAGCTACAAGTGTCCTTTAAAAATATTTTACTCTAGGTGAAAAGCTGGTTCGTGTTTAAAAAGGTGGTACCTGCCAAGAGTACTTGGCCTTGTACTCTCATCAGAATTCCAAGAACTTATGTCCTAGGGATTGTAAAAACAATCCGTAGCTCTCATCTCCTCACTGAATCCTGCAGAAAAAAAAACGACAAAGAACTATTTCTCATCAATGAAAGAAGGAAGGGTATGTACTTTTCAAACATTTTTTTTTGTTTCTTGTTGCATCTCTTGTGTCATTTGTAATTCTTGGTAAACTGCCGTTTTGTTATCATATGGAATTGATGTACATCAAGAATAGTTACCGTAAAGGACCTGAGAGAGAGAGGGAGAGAAAAAGAGAAAGAGAGAGAGAGAGAGAGATGGACAGACAGAGATAGAGAGAAGAATTCTAAGTGAGAATATCCGAGTCTCATTTAATCATGGCAGCCGCAGTTGGGCCCCTGACCTCTGCGTGAACTTTTACAATGTCACTATATATTGTAACGAACTCGCTAGGTCCTCTTGATTATTGCAAATTGCCTTCAAAGATGCCGATCCTTATTGTCTGCGAGAGCGACAACACGCTGTAATTAAGTGCTATTTGTCCCGCAAAAGTTACAGGTATTTTCGCTTTACCTCGAAGCCTTTTTCTTTGCAATAAGAATTACGATCATGGCAGCGTTATATTTTTGCTTATTACGAAGGTAACCAAACAAATTAAAGCACATAAAACAACACCGTTCCCCGCTGAGTGAAAAGTTAATTGACGCAGTGAGCGCATTAGATTTAACGTTAAAGAAATGTCCTCCACCCAAAATGGTGGAGCTAGCAATGTTGGTAACGTCCGTGTACGGTAATGACGGGGAACAGACCGCACCATGGTTGGCTACAGGGGGTGTTTACAGTAACAAGTATGGTAATGATCGTTTCTCAGACACAAAATAACTTCTGTGTGTGACGTGGCATGTTGTCCTCAAATTTTTAAAACGTAAAAATTTGCTTTTAAAGTCTCTTCAAATTTTGATTCCAAAAATTTTGGCCCCAAAATTCGACTTAAGACCTAAATTTGATCACAGTAAGGGTGTCTTATAAATTACTTGTTTCGCAAAAAATACGAAGTTAGTGCCATACTCCTGATTCTGATCTTTTCAAACGGATTACGTTTCCTGTACGAAATGCCACATGAGTTATATTATATGTGTGCCCGATCTCAAATAAATGAATGGGGTGCATGCATAAAAGTATACAAAAAGAGTGTTCCAGTGTTACTATCAGTAGCGGATCCAGGATTTGGTCAAGGGGGGGCGCAAGATTTTTTTTCCGAGATTTTGCCCACATAGCGCAGCAGAGTCAGGCGAGCAAAGCGAGCACTTATTGGCCGGGGTCCAGGGCCCGCCTTAGGACCCTGGAAGCTCTTGCATTTTTAACTGTCAAATATGCATTCTCCCAATTTTCCTGGTACTTTTTCTTCAAATTTTTTAATGTACATTTGTGTGGGTACATTACAAAATATCTATTTCAATATGA
>JBCAUG010660667.1:0-13821 GCA_038406175.1 Haplosyllis leylae | reverse complement strand
GCCCAGTGACGGGCTGAGGTGGTTTAAGTTTATGTAATGTGTCAACTTGTCAAAAAGATGTCAAATGTCAAAAAGTCAAACATCTGGACTATGGAGGAGGTTCACAGAAAAAAATAAATTGACATGTGCGGTTCACACATATTGATGTGAATTTTGATGTCACAAATGAAGGTCATCAGAATTGGTCAAAAATACTTTCTATCAACATTTTGAGGGTTTATGGTCACCATCATATGTTACATCAAAATTCATTTTAATCCTTTTGACAACTTGACATCTTTTGATATTTTGACACATTACTGCCCCATCACCCTGTTCCCCATCTAGATCTAACATTATACCAATGTGGCACATCACCCATGTGCCCCATGGGCAATGGGGCACATGAGCATAATAATGCACAGATCTAGATGGGTGACAGGAGTGATGGGGTACATGGGTGATGGAGCACATGGGCAATGGGGGACATGGGTGATGGGGCACATTGCCATCATAATGCATAGATCTAGATGGGGGACAGGGGTGATGGGGCACATGGGGGATTGGGCACATGATCAATTGTAACTACTTTAATACTGCAGGATCTTTACCAACTTTTGACAGTATACAGGTATGGATGTACTCTATCTACAGGGTTCCCACATTACCTGGAAAACCTTGAAAAATGAGAGTACACCTGGAAAAATCATGGAATTTTGCAAAACTGTAAGAAGATGTAAGATACCGTAAGAATGGTACATTTATCTTTGGATGAAGCTTTACGTAAACAATCCAAAAGTAATTGGAGGCCTAACTATTATCAGAAATATACCTAGAATTTTCTTGAAAAAAACTGGAAAAATCATGGAATTTTGTCAGTTCAGAAATGTGGGAACCCTAATTCTAAATATACAGCAATTTTTCCACAATCGCCTTTAATTATGAAGATGGAGATGGATTTTAAATTTCATCTGCTACCTGCCCTGCCCATATAATTAGGCATGAATATCTAATGAGGAAAGTGGAATCCCCTTCACTTTGAATTTTCTAATTCAAATTACTCGGCTCTCTCTTGATATTTCAGTCTGATATTTTGGCTATTAGTAGACAATAATGGTATCTTTCATATGCCTGGGCGGCTCTCAACTCTATTTAGAAACACCCAAACTGAAGCGACCTCATTATGTGCATGTGTGTGCAAATTTTTACACTTACACTTTGCAAAGTTTACACTTAAACTACCTTACAGCATCATGCATGGCAACTTCTTTTCGGCAATTTGGGACACTTCCCATTGGAATTTTTTGGCAACTCCTGGGCCATTCCAGTATTTCGCCCAAAATAGGGTAGCTTCAGAAAATCAAAGTTTTCTCGATAAAGGAGCAATAACTGATCAAAGTGTCTTCAGGGTTTTAGGTGGGCAGATGACTAGGCTATATGATGGTACCATTTTGGGGGGGGGTGCAACACACTTAGGGGGCGCCTTGGGGCATCAAAAATAAAGGTTGTATTTTTATTTTTCGACACATTTGCGACAGCTTAAAGGGTACTCAAAAAAGTGCTGAATTTGTAGAGCAATGGGTATTCGTAGTTTGGACCCAAAAATTGGCATGAAGGTGTCAATGTATCTAACTCGGAACAATAAAAAATTCAGAATTTTTTCCATCAGTCGGTCTCTGAGCTATGGCCATTCGAGTAATTGGCTGTTTTTGGGCCGAAACATAAATCGTCCATTTACGGGATAAAGGGTCGATGGCAGGGGTGCAGTGTCCATTAATGAAAGATCACTCAAAAATGGCAAAAATGTGTCCAAAAATCGACAATCTTTTAAGACGGTTTCATATTCTTGTAGAACAGGTCCTAAGCTTCAAAATGAGTACTCAAACTTCAAAATCGGACCAGAATTAACTTCAGAAATGAGGAAAATGTGAGGCACCCTCAAATTTTTACATAATCATGAAACTATCAAACTATATCAAAGATATCAAAATTAAGCACATATTTGGAATCAGTGGCAAATTTCACATCAGATAGATGTGGTTTTGTAATTTTATATAATTTTTTGAAAATTCACTTTTGGTAGATCTAGATGACTCAGCACTTTTTGCAAATTGTCAGTTTACAACATGAAGGGTCGATGATAGGGGTCCAATGTCATTGATGATTTGTAGGGGACCTTTTTACCTGCCAAATGGTACCTTTTGAGAATTTTTGTGATTAACAGTTTTCCTGTAAATCGAGATTGTGTGAATTTTTTTCCATTGGTCACTGCTTGTTTTGTGCTTGGGTTGGGAGGTCAAAATTGATATGAGTGATCAATATAATGTTTCTCTAAGGGTATGTAATGTCAAAATGAGAAAAATTTTACTGGGGTGGAAATAGGTAATTTTTTCGAGAATTTTGACGTCATATATCAAGGTCATCAAAATTGGTCAAAAATACTTTCTATGGACATTTCAAGTGTTTTTGGCCACCATCATATGTGACATCAAAATTGATGTCAATATGTGTGAACCTCATGTCAATTTTTTGTGTGAACCTCCTCCATAGTCCAGGTGTTTGATTTTTTGACATTTGACATCTTTTTGACAATTTGACATCTTTTTGACAATTTGACATCTTTTTATCTTAAACCACCTCAGCCTGTCACATGATGTATGTAAAATCAGCAAAAATAGAACTTAAAAGCCCCAGTGGACCTGCTAATTAACATAAATCAGCAATAATAATCAGCTGGACCTTGTACAAATTGATTTGAGAAGGATCCATGCAGTGTTAGCCAAGATACATGGACTTGTACATGTGACATGTATAAACCCATGTGCCCATCTAGAATTATTAGGTATTGGCCAAAATATTTGCTAAACTTAAGCCACATAAAAAGCAAACATGGCACAGTCTCAGCTGCTTTTGGACCTTTATACACATCCTTTTAATCATGTACATGTCTTTGTGCTGTAGACCAGTTTCTTTGGTTTGTTGTGTTATGTGTGAAAGTCAGTTAATAATTGGCTTCAGGAAAAAGAAACCATGAGTGATACCAACTGTAATCATGTCAGGTTTATCCTCACTAATCCATCTAAAACCCCTGAAGATTTAATTTACAGAATAAGACACTACATGATATCCAGATGCCACTGAAAATGGGAAAGTTCCATCAAGTATTAAATGAAGCAGCCAATGTCTTGACGGTGTGTCTTTGGAACTAGACTGGTTACCTTCACTCACTTTGATGTAAATTTATGACTAATTTAACCAATCCTATGCCCCCACAAGAGTGAAACGATGAATTAAATGGTCTGAATGTTACTCCATGGCTAATTAATCAAAAAGTTGTCAGATTTTTGTGAATATCAAGGGTTTTGGGGGTGTCAGGGTCAAGGGGGTAGGGGGTCATAATGCTGTTTCATATGAATGAGTTGGTCTTGGAGTTAACCGATTACATGAAATTAAAGTTAAAACTATCAATTTAATCCCCACCAACCCCCTTGACCCCCATTACCCTCACTACCCCAGTCCTCCCACCAACCACCCCTGGACCCCTACCCTCTTGACTCCCACCCACCAATCCTCTTGACCCTAACCACACCTGGACCCACCACCCACACCTTGACCTGATTACCCTTGGACCCCACTCACCAACCCCTTTGACACCCACCACCCTAGACCACCACCCTTGGACTCCCACGCACCCCATACCCCCTTGACCCCTACCACCCCTAGACCCCCACCCACCAACACCATTGACCCCCAACCCCTGGACCCCCACCTACCAACCCCATACCCCCTTGACCCCACCACCCCTGAACCCACCTACCCCATACCCCTTGACCCCACCACCCTGGATTCACTTACTCCCATACTCCTTGACCCCACCACCTCTGGACCCACCTACCCCATACCCCATTGACCCCACCACCCCTGGACCCCCACCCATACCCCCTTGACCCCCACCACCCCTGGACCCCCCCAACCACCCACCCCCATTCCCCTTGACCCCTACCACCCCTTGGCAGAGTTTTGTGTACAGTTTTGGTCACTATTCCATGCTAGTCTTATCAAAATTCCATTCCAAAGACAAAAATTTGACATTGTGAAAACACAACAGGCTGGCCTATTGCTATTATGTCATTATGCTATTATGTCATTATGATATCTTGATTTTGTGCAAACAAATTCCCACTAATGTGCTTCCATGGTTTCATCTGCAGCTTAAAGTAGGCCTACTTATAAGTTATTGTAAAAGTGCCAAAGCATATTCCCCAAATACCATGGACCCCCTCTTTCTATCACAAAGATGACTGAACAAGCGGGCAATTAATTATGCATGTGTATTCCACGTGTGAAATATGCCTTGTGCAACTTGCATGACACCCCTCTCCCAACTAGCTGACATATTTTTGTCTAGAGATGTCTTAATATCTGGATATCTGCCTAGACATCTGTGACAATTAGCTTGTAATATTTATATAGTCAAGAAGTGAAACAGCTGAACTACATATGAATTTGGTAGAAAAAAGAACTTGACCTGAAGATGTTCCAAGTAAAAGAGATCAATTCTGAGGTCACATGTGATGATTACCAAAGCTCTGAATTTTGGTCACCTTTATGTGTGACTGCAAAATTAACCTGATTGACTCTGAAGTGTCTCCTGTCCAGTTACCTTTTTTCCTGAACTTCATCTGTAGTTCTGCTATTTGACTTCCGACATCCAGTAGTTTACGCCATCACAATTTAAGTCACATTTTGACATTTTATAAATGAGTTGTTACTTAAACGACATCATCCCTGCACATGGCCATTTTTTTCCTGATGTGTGGTAACCTTGTAAAATTTGTTATTTTAATTTACTGAATAACGAAAAACTGACTTTCAACTGAATAACACAATGCAAAAGAACACAATACATCCAAGATACATTTTAAAATTCTACTCACTGTGCGGCAAAGAAGGAAACCCAAGGGAAACGTAAATCGTGAGTATCGATGAAGACGTTCTGTACGAACACATTTGGTTGACAACTATGCTGCAAAAAGAAGAGCATATCTGCAAAAGCAGGTTTAAAGAATAAGTACGCATGGAGAATTGCTAGCTCTAATAGATTGACCAGCAACTTGCAAATCAGCTCTAATTAACTGACACTGTCGGAGTCCCTCCCGACCAAGGCCAAGGCCACTGCGTGACCTTGTATATATACCATGCCCCAGCCGACCAGCGGGCACTTCAGTAAATCTACCCGAGCTATGTACAACTTGATCCCCTGCAATAAACCAGCATTCACGCCTACCACCACCGTGTTAACTCGTCTTTATTATGACCCCACGACAGATACAATACACTACTTCGTGTGATGTCTGGTGAAATGATATATTTACACAGAAGCGGCAGAGGTCACGTGACATTCACCCTGTAGAATAATACTCTAACCTCCATAATAAATAGACCCCTCACCAAAGAAGATTCTGGGCAATTTTGATTTTTCCACCACCAATACACCCATCACTATGAAGTCATTTATATACATGTATGTTGTCCAAAAATGTTGTTTTTGATGGCTCATTAGAGTCACCTTAATAGTTGTTTTCGGCTTTTTGCCCCGAAAATTTGGGCCTGTGATGGGAACCTACGAATGCCTTTTTACTGTTCTGTGAATGTAGATGGGGTGGTAATTCTACTTGAGGTGGTGGGGACACCTCAACACTACATGCTGTAATTGAACTTGTTTGAACTTTTTGCAATCAGAATTGGTGGGACTCCAAAACCTAGTTTTCACCTGCCCTCACACGCCTTATGTCCTTCATGGTGGGAAGGGTGGGAGGGCAGGATGGTGCATGGGCAAGAGAGTGGCAGGGTACAAGGGCACAAGGGTGGGAGATCATGAGGGCCCTTGTGCCCTCCTGCAAGGACAATATGGAAACAACCCTGAAATGCTCGTGAAACTTTCACTGCCTGATTATTTTTTTTAATTTTGCGGGGACGCAAGTCCTTAATGTGTGGCCACTGGTACCACTGTTTTGTACTTTTGGTCACATCTGCTCTGGGTTTCAAAGCCGGGGATCCACCCTGGCTTGCCTACAATGAATTCATCAGATTCACATCTGTTGTGACACCGCTGACTGTAGTGGTCAGCACGACGGCAAAGCCTTTTTGACCCACATACTTGAAAACATCCACCAGCATTGGTGGAGCTCCACCAATCGTGCCGCAGCACAAGGCTTTTAACCATTCGGCCACTTTCCACTTAAAAGGCAAAGCTCTTTTATAACAGCACTGCTAAAAATCCCTCCCCTGACCCCCAAAAAGGCGGTCGGTTCAAATCACTACACTGGGACCAATATCATGCAGCAATGTTCACCCAGACAAGGACCATGTGAGATTGGGGAAAGGGGCAAATTCCCGTCCCACTCCTGGTGCAGTCTGAAAATTCCTGTATATTATCTTACCCATTGGTTTAAGTCCCAGTCCCGGTGCTGTTCAGTGTGGATGTAGCATGACAATGGAACCGTAATTGCCTAATGGAGCTGTTTTGATCAAGTACTTTGTGATGAAACATTCCTAATTCAAAAATTTCACCACATGTACCGAAAATCGTCTACTTATGACAGCAAGGGTTCTTTTACACTTATCGGCAACGTCAACGTTTTTAGCATCTTTGATCTTTTTAATGTTATGGGCAAACAGTATCATAGGACTGAATTGAACTCATTTTCAAACGGTACAAGAAACGGTGATTTTGACAGTACGTGTAAACGAGCCTTAAGTCTTACGTTGAGATATCTTCCCAGGTTTCCCATTGATTTTGCATCCATAACATAGCAGTCTTGGTCATCAAACAAATCTCTTAAATTCGGATACTGTTCTTTATCTTTATCTACAAAATGAAAAGTAACATTACTCGAATATCAGGTTGAGAGTAATTATTAGTACGGATAGTCATAGTGTCTGACAAAACTATAGTTTTGTAACATGTAATTCTACGTAAACAAGAAGAGGCCACCAAAATAACATGTCCATACCAACTAATTTCGATATCCATGAGAAGTGGCTTCAGGAGTATATGCTGAACAACGTCAATGTCGACTGTATGAAATTATTTTGGTTATCAACACCAATCGTCATCGGCAATATCATTAAAAAGCACTAAGAGGTAGGTGAGAAAAGACGATAAGGGAGACTTCACCTCAGATGCACTTACCTTCTTCCTCCTCGGGTTTGGCTTGAGGAATGCTTCCAAGTTTGGATTGCGTCTGAGATCTCGTTGTTCTGTGACAAACATCTAATCCAGAAAAAAAGAAAAGAAATTTTTTGTTCGAATCCCTTTTGTGAGTTAATTTGTCAATATGTATGCAAAGTAATGAATCCTCGTGAATCGCACTCCGATAAAGAACCTGAAGTGCCGATAATCTTTCTGCAAAAACCTCCTTGTCATTGCTTAAAAGTAACTTTTTCTGACAATTGAGAAACGATTTGGAGATTGAGGAGAGGTTATGTTTTAAAAAAAAATCCTTACTGGATACCATTTCTTCGTCTTCATCGTCTTCCTCTTTGGCGTTGTCGACATTCAGTGAAGTTGGCTCTGTTGTTAAAATGTTTAAGAGTTAGATGTTTTGATACAAACCAACACCCAGCTGGGATTCATACTCGGAACACAAAGGTTTGCTGAATACCAAAGGAACAAGACAATTCTTTTCGTTAAAGTGTCTGGCTACATTTCACCTGTGATCTGCAGTGATCCAAATCCTTCTTCCACCTTTTCGTCTGCATTCTTGTTGGTCATTACCTCATCTTCGTCCTGTGCAGATTCTGGCGTAACAGCTCCACTATTACCAGATGCTACCGTAATGACTTCATCTCCAGGATTTTTGACTTCATCTACTCCAGATTCAGTAGCTATTGCTCTGTTTCTTTCAGAACACGCGGTTAATACTCCATCCGTCGCCCCTGAACTAACAGTGATTGCGTCGTCCTTTCTTGCGCCGCTTACAGAAGAAGTATTCGTTGAAGTTGTCGTCAATTCGGTCTTTGATCCTTCATCCTCAGTTGTCTTTTTATTGCTGTCGTCGTCATCTGAGAAAAAAAGAAGAAATTGGTAATTTATTTTGTTGTGAACAAGCACTGCGTGTCCACCAGAACTGCCGGTTTTCAGTGCAATCAATCGTGACTAATCAAGTGAAGCCGAGCAAACATTTCTAGTGACACTGTACCCTTGCCAAACTGGCGACCCCCATGTCCAACACGGATTTGATGCAGTGTAACATTGGAACAGTTTAAGCTCAGACCAAAAAGCAGTTTTCCTCGCCGAACAAAAGTAATGATATTTGTTGGTTACATTCCAATAAAGCTATTCTGATACACTGAATTTAAATTTTCAATGGAACAAAAAATTTCCTAAATTTCATCAAATTTCAAAAATTCCAAAACCAAGGAATTTCTTTGGACAAAGAGTTGGTTCTCCAGATCCGGCGTGATCTCACTTTTCATATCTTTGTCTCACAACTGCCTACAGATGGACAACCAACCAAGCAACTGGTGGGACAGACGTACACCATAGTGACCAGTTAAGTCGCTCTGCTCTTGAGACGGCGTGGCTAAAAAGCCCAGTGCATGGACGTGGGTTCATTTGGTTGTCATATCAACTGTCGATTGAAGTGTCATCTGAAATTGGAACTCTACTGGGATGAATATCACATTATCATTAAATTGTAATGGAAGCCAAATCTTGAGACTTGAGTCCATTTGTGTGACAACTTTTATGCATCTATTAAAATTTACTTTGAAAATCAAATCAAATACGCGTTAAAATTTCATGGGAATACATATTTAGTTGAGTTGATAATTTGTGGGCGAAAACTTCTTTATTCTGCATATTTATCACTACTTAAGGGATAATATTTAGGGCCCCTTTACATCAAGCAAAACGTCAACCCAGGGTCAACACTGCGATGACGCTTCCGCCATAGCTCTCATTGAAGAGAATTGAGTCACTCCAAAATGGGTTGCAACCCCATTCTAGAGTGACTTTCTTTGTTTCTACTGATCTCAGTGAGAGCTAATCGACAAGTGTCATTGCAGTGTTGGCTCCGCGTTGATGCTGACGTTTGGTGTAAATGGGCCCTTAAACCTGTTCACACAAATGTAAAAGCTCATACATAAATTACAAAACTAGTCCAGTTATCAGTCTTTAAATTAGATCAGAACAGTTAAGTGTATCAAAAGAAAACTACGAAAGTAGTGAGTGACTCTCTACTCTTTTGTAAATGTTTGTAAATAATTTTGTACTACACCGTATTTTGTATGTGGTAAGGACAGCTATTCACAGACCACACAGAAATATTGATGACGATGGCACCACCGATAATAATAGACAATGCCTGGTTGCTCAGGCTCACTTTGGCACAAGCAAATGAGCCAAAAACTGAGGAGGATAAAAAATAAAGCTTGATAAGTGAAAAAAATCAACTTAAAATTGGTAATAGTTACACTTAGTCAATGAGTAAATTAAAATAACTATCCTGCAAATGAAATTAAGTGTTGAAACCAAAACAGAATAGAAATCAATGGAATACCAGACGACGCCAAAGAAAATTCACTGAAGTTGGAATTCAGGGAACTAGAACTGGAGTTTACTGAAATAAAATTTGCCTTCACAACAAACTACTTTAAACTAAAAGTCTCACATGTGAACCCTTTCAATACCACAGGTAAAAGTGAAAATGGGTGGATTGGCTGTCATTACACGCTCGCATTCTAATTTCATGACATATTAACACACTAGCTGATCTCTTCCAGATCATCATGCTTCTGACACAAACAACAATACTATAAAATTATTTACAATAATCTAAAACCTCTCTTTATTCAACGCAGGTCTTTTCGTTTGGAGTCATATCACCGGTTATCTGGTATCATCTGAAATTTTAGGCAAGAATCTTGCATATTTACCGTGAATTCCGTCCACTTGGTGAAGGCTGTGTTCCATGCTTTCTGCTTCTGAAATGAAACGTATTACAGTTGATTATTATTCTAATGATTTTCGATTCTAGTGTAATTCTAGAATATAAAACAACTGTGGAAACACAATTCACTTTATATCTATTTTGACAAAAAAAGTATATTGGCATACATTTTCTGCTTTCATCACTATTTTCATCCTTAAGTCAGGATCATAGATATGACAGGCTAACACGTGACACGTACCAAACATATTTCTTTCGAGCATATTAGAATCATTTTCATGCCAAAATATAAGGAGCAACTAAAATTGTCTACAACTTAAAAAGTAGAAAAAGCCTCATATTACAACCAGACGGTGGTTACGTTCAACACTTCAGTGATTAATACTAGGATATTACATGGAAACACAGTTGTGCTCATGAAGTTTCACAAAATGTTGTTGAATTCTGTGAAACTGGTTTGCACTTAGAGTGACTGCACCTTTACGATGCTGGGAAATATCATCACATTCTGGAAAATGCACGTGGTTTCGCAGGAAAAAACTTTGGTCATTTAAACTTGCAACATTTTGGCAGTTGATTTGAATGCATTTTAAATTTGTGGTGTCAGGTCTTTAGTAGTTTTTTTTTGCATTTTAAGGGGATGTTGTTACAGAAAAACAAAATGTCCGTTATTTTTAGTGTGGATTTGACACAGCTCCTCTCTACAGCCTTTTTAAATCTGCTAGTCAATTCCCTGGCACTCACAGAAACTACGTTCCGACGACAAAGCCGTGTTACAATATGAAGAGACTGAAAACGGAATGGTCCATTCACACTGCCCCAGAACGAGACCGAGTAAAATGGCTTGCATAGAATTGTATGAGAGTGTTCACATTACACTGAAACCCTGTCATTGATGCTATTGCCCACTCTTAACCATTTCATCAGTCTCAATTTAGGTGGGTATCAGTCTTGGTGTTGGGCAGTATAAACATACCGTAATACCTGGGCTTGGAACTAATCCTAAATTATAAGCACCAAAAATGATAATGTACATTTATTTCTGAGAACCTAAGCAATGCTACGGGAAAAAAACCAACATTACGTGCAGTTGAAATAGTTTTACAAGCGGAATTCGCACGACACAGAAATGGGCGTATTTACCATAAACGTCTTCCATTCGCTCAACTCTATAGCTTGAACCACCGGGTTCTACATCGGTAGCATCAAAAGCTTCTTTTTCAGACGACCCATTATTTCCCTTCTTATTACACACTGATTCGTGTTCTAATGACGTTGAACACTTATCAGGCTCTGGCTCAGCCGCGAGAATTTGAATATTTGCAGGCCGAGAAATGGCGACTGTTTTCTTCAATGATTTATTATCACTTTGACTTATTTCGTCAGCATCAGTTTCTTCATCAACTCTGTCACGTGAACATTCTTTGTTATTTTCGTGTTCCCATGTGGCGTTAATTTTATAATATTTTCTCGATTTGACCCTCACACAGTTTGTTGCAAACTGGATCACTGGTTTGTCCTCCGTGTTCAATTCACCCAATGAATCCAAATCCGAGTCCTTGTCGATGATGATAGCATCATCTATTCAGAACGAATAAAATGATACAACAAAATCACATCCAGAATACAAACGGCAAATACATGAAAACCGCACTGTGATTCGTACGTTAAACCCGCTGGTTAGAAAACGTTCAAAACTGAACTATAAGGCAAAATGATGATTTTATCCCTAAGAATAAGAAATAAGTTTCAAAATTACAAAATAGCTTTGTTTTTGGTTTTTTGTTATCGAAATATTCTTCGTCAACAGTTTTTCGACTTCAAAAATAGTTACCGAGGCTGATTGTTTCTCTCTACTGGCAAATGGAAATACTAAGCAATGACTTTTTTTGCAGGTTGAAAGTGAACAAATAAAAGAAATGAAAATCAAGTGTATGCGTCTGTTGGTGAATGATGATATTTCTTGATGCATTAGCCGCATTTGTTTCTGCAGAAATTCTACCACGTAAGATGACTTTTTACCTCGCGAGGTGAACAGACGAGTTCACTTGACCAAAATGGTCACAATGATACTTCAATGCATTTGTTTGTCGTGAAAGAAGGCAAAAAACTTGATTTCGCAAGGTAGAAACAAATACCACCATTGTACATTATTGAAACTTTGTCTTAAAAAAATTGTATAAAATTTTTATATCATTTTATATAGAATATAAGAAATACTTACCAGGTTCGGAAAGATTTTTCGGGTTTGATTCTTCATCGCTGCTACTAATGAGGATAGTATCGCCTGCTACGATGAAATAAAATTCTGATTATTTACATCAACGTACGGATCATTGCAATAAGAACGCAAAATTATAATATTTTAACACAAAAAGTTTCAAAAAAATTATTTTGATTAAAACGCCTGAATAAAAATTGGGATTTCTATGAAATTTGCCAAGACAAAAATAACACGTGGAAATTTTCTGATAGTTTGTTGAAAGCAATAAATCCTAGATAGGCGTATTCATTGGTCGATATTTTTCTCCACTTTGCCTTTCCTTGCACCCATTTCCTTCGGGGTTGTGTTTATCGTATAGATTTTTTGGGAACAAACAACATGATCTCATATCCCCAATCAGCGCGAAGTGTGACAGACAGAAAACAAACATGCCGAACTTTCTATCTTTAGTACTGATGACGGATCTGATATCCCTTACGTCATTCATAGGGTTGTTTTTTAAAATTAACTTATTGGGTAAATAGACAATCAAATGTAATCCCACAACTGCTATTGTTCAGTTTTTATCTTTTTGTCTTCTTCTAATGATTTGTGTGTAACATCAATCCTGTGATGTCAATTCCATTCTTATTTTCAAAACATAAATCGTTTTGCCACGAGTTTATAGTAAGAAAATTGAAATGAATGAATGAACTTAAACGTTTCATCAAATTCCTATGAAAAAACGCTATGAAAACAATATTAGGTTGTGAAAAGTTTCACCAGGTGGCTCGTTCGCTCCCTTGGGGCGAAGCATATGTCGCGGGTCGCACACGACATTCGTGAGACGACCGGGGTTGGGGAAGAATTGCTTGTCTAGGGATAACGACGGATCGGAATCCCTCATGGTGACGACCTTAATACATGTGATCAACTCTAACCTAGCAGGGCTGTTAGCTGCGTGCAACAATTAATTTCTAGATGGGTGTGGCATCACTAGTCACTCGACGGGCGGTGGTGGTTCACGTCTCGGAGTTACTCAAACCTCTCTATGCACAAGGCTCTTAGGCCGTGGCAATGGGGCGTACAGAATTACCGGTCATACCGGGTGGGGCTCGGCGAATCCCTATGACATGTACGATCTGTCGGTAATGATGGAAAATCACTTGTCGCATACGACAAGTGTCAACGACAAATAAAAGACTAACGACAACTCAAGTTAATGCTGTAGACCTCAGTGGGGAGCGACGGATTTGCCGCTCGAGAAGAATGTCGTGACAAGGGATCTTGGAGGGTAGACAACTTCTGGGTTGAGCCTGTTAGATGAGAGGCAAAACTAAGCAGACTCCCCGATTTGGGCAAATGCAGCCCCTTTTATGGGCCTGGGGAGGAGTACTACGCATGTGCGACGGACACGAAAAGTCATGTCCAACCCGCATCCGTAGGGGTCAGAGCATCTCCTCCGACACACCAGCTCTGAGAGCTGTTGTGTCGACGGCGACGGCCAGTACTCATTTCCTCGGTCTAGTAGACCGGAGAACTGGGCATGACGGGTGCAAAAAGGTCACACCGTGACATTCTCCCCTAGACGAAGCCAGTCGTCCGTGACTGGGATGTTTATTAAAAATCTCGAATAGAATACATTACAAGCATGACGTGAACGACATGAAACAAGTCAATAAA
>JBCAUG010660556.1:0-13824 GCA_038406175.1 Haplosyllis leylae | reverse complement strand
ACACGCAAATGTCCCAGTAAGCTGTTACATTGGAATATGAAACGGTGTCAGCTCTCCCTACTTCTATACTCTCTGCTACGATGCCTGTGTGGTACTTTCAGCTTTGATTCACTATTTGGGATCAAAAGATTCTTCATTAGAAGAGTATTTTGCTTTTAAGAACAATATAACAGAATTTTGAAACCATAATTCTGAAATTTTAAGCATTAATAAAACAGTATATTTTAATAGACGTTTAGATGCATATAATTTTTAAAAAATACAGAAGCTTTACTGTGAAACGGATGTACCGGTAAATAGAACACCGACACATGGATAACAGCTGATTGGTGAGGGCAGTCACATGGGGGAATCACGGGGTAAGTATTGTATTCTTAGCCATTTTCCAGCCATTTAACCTAATTTCATAAAACTAACAAAGTTGTTACACGAACGCAAGTTAACAGTTAATTTTGATTCAATTGATTTTAAAATTTACGTCAGGAATACTATTAATATGAAGTCAAAATTCCAAAACATGTTAACATCAGAGAGTGACTTGCTGCTAACATTGGGGCACCGTGCAAAAGTTTTAAGACAGGCGGCCATTTTAGTCATTTCGATTCTAATGAGCTTTTAGCCCTCCACCCAGTTGTCTGAATCTGTATCATTGCGAGGGTACAACCTCCAGTTGTATAACACCCTAAACTATGGAGTTTTGTTCCGCCGGATGATTTATTCGTATTTAACGCACGAACAACAAAAGTGGCTGCTCCAGCATTTGCTTAATAAGAATAAAGGTGATAATTGAGAATTCAAAAGAAGCATATCCTGTTGGAGCTCAACACTTCTTTCTTGGTAGCAATGACGCATCAAAAGTAGATGGTTGCTTTGAATTGTCATAACTAATAAAATGAAAATACCTTCACACTTAAGGCTCTGAAAAAATACACTTGATATCAAGACTTGCAACACTTGGAGTGCACAGAGCATTTCCTTAATATAATCAGCAATGAACTTGAAAGCAAAGGTCCAACAAACTTCTCAGTTTTTCGAACTTGAAATTTTTCAATGGAGTATCTGAAAAGTCTATTTCTACATCGCCATAAACTTTGCTACGAAAACTGTTTTGAGCAATCAAAACTGGTGAAGATGAAACTGACATGAAGGAAAGAACTAATCCCAAAAGTAGCTGACTTAACGTATTTTACGTAAAACATGACAACTCTGAACTGATACATGTTTGTAAGCTTAAACTTCATGGATAAAATTTGACATAACTAACCACAAAAGACTAAATTTTGAAGCACATTTCTTTAGAAACGTGTCCATACAACGTTCAACAAGTATCAACAATCTTCAATTGATTTTTACTCCTTCCCTCTAAGATAAAAAAGTACGACCTGAATTGAGATATGTGTTATAACAGGTCCCAAAGGCTAGTGAAAAATACAAAGCAGTGGTGATGTTTTAAAGGCCGATCCTAACCAACTTTTAACTTTTAGAAATATTTGATGTTCATAAGTTCTTGAAGATAATCTGCCACAGCAACATTTATAGTTGTGTGATCAAACTGTGTTGTTTTGTCTTCCTGTGGCGCATTTCCTAATTTTTGTCGCAATGTGGCGTTGTATCCTTGTCGTTTTTAATTTGCTCAATATTTTGTTGTTTAGTTTTGTATTGAAGTTTTGATGTAATAATTTCTGTTGATAAATATTGAAGGATAGAATCTACATGCTTTGGAGCAGTCTTGTTCAATATATCTACTGGTATTGTTAAGATTACCTCCTCTCTCCACCCCAACCTGGAAATTTCAGCGTTGCAGTATATGCAGAATCTATGGAAAGAAGTATTGATCAATAGATTCTTTGGAGCAATCCTGATCTATAACAAGTGACTTGTTGGAATTTACTTTCAACTTTCTCCCAGAGAACCTGCCTTTGCAATCTCTAGAATCAATGTAGAATCTGGAAAATTGAATATTAAAGGATAGATATTTTGGAATAATCTTGAACTTTCATAAATAAAATCGTAGGACTCCCCAACTACATCCCCGAAACCTATGAAGAAAAACGTCCTTGGTTAAACATTATGTTTTTGAGATCAAAAGCAATAATATCATGATTGTAGAGGGAAAGTATATCATCCCATTTGTGCCCGGTATTTCCAATAGGGTAGGTTCTTATTAGTATTTCGAGTAAAATCTGGGATCGACTAATTTGTTTTCTTTCACAAAAATGATAAGCATTACAATTGGTAACATTAACTTTATGGTAGAAAGCTGTTATCTAGATATTAATCTGTTGTAAACATTTTCCCCAGTTTTTTGCAACTGGTGAAGCAAAATTATCCTCTAATCTATCTCTGCAGCAAGTAGCTGGGAAACAGCCCTTTTCATTGTTTGCTAAGGTTAAAATGATCATTCATCTTTACCAGACAATAAAAAAGAAGGTAGAATTTAACGTCAGTAATTTTCATTTTGTTGAGTAGACAGCGCACGTAAATTTTTTTAACACTGAACATTAAACTTTGTAAAATCAATTTAAAGATATCTTGATCACATGGAATATGAATCTATGAATGTATGTTGGAGAATGTTTAGTTTCCAAACTTCTATTCAACAACATCAGTACAAAATATAATAAATAAAATTAAGCTTTTGTCATCCTTTGAATTGTAAAACAAAAACCCTTCTGTATACAGTGGGTTTTATTCATCAATTTTTCTCTTCCTGGCTTCTGGGGGGGAGGAATCCATTTATCATGACACTGCAAATTCTCTGGGATTAGTTACTTTGTGCTATACCTTTGGATTCTGTTGATATAGATCTACAAGCTAATCTGATTCACGTTTTGATGTAATTGAAACATTAGCTCTCATTTTCTTCTCGGAAGTAAGAGATTATGTTGTTGGGGGTGATTTGTGGACTTCTTCCATTCCTATAAGGAGCAGTGTTTTTCATCTTCAGGTAGTTCGGCAGTCCCTTCATCTCTGACATATTTTTACCACACCTGATGCAAATGATCTTCATGATAACATGGTTACAACTGTTTTAAGTTTCTTTATTTATATTTACTTACTCCTCTCAAACTGTCTTCAACAAAACCATTGTTGTTACAATATAATCTTTTGTCAATTGAAGATCAAATATATTTCTAGAAATTCTGCTGAGGAGGTTCTCGTTCAGCAAGAAAATAAATACTGTATTTCTGTATTAAACCCACAAATAATGCTTAGAGACGTCACAATAACACGAGATAAATGTAGGAAAAATATGGCAATGCAGAGACATTGGTGTAATTTGTTTTATGCTCTCTGTGGAAATTTATTTTACAAATAATTCAAATGGTAGAGTGTATTTCAGACTTTTTACTTTGGCAGTGTAAGATAATTACCAGATCGGACATGACAGGCTCTTCCCCTATTCTTATCTAGTATTTAGTGATGGACTGCTTGATTGCTACTTCTATCTCACAGGGCCTGCAGTGGGTTAACTGGTGCCTTATTAAGTCTTGTATATCTATTAAAGTGGTTCTTCTTGTTGTGTAATTAGTTTATACACAGGTTTGCATGTTATGATTGGTGTTCTGGAGGGTAGGAAATGCTAAATTTATTCACTTGTATGGTTAGTGTCACACATGAGAGTTCTGTGTTGAGACTCCACTGAGTTTCATAGCAAGTTACCTCATTTAGGTAAATTATAGCATAACACTTGCTGAGCCTGTATTGCTTCTATATCATTAAGTTATTATGTTCCCTAGATATGCTGAGGAGCATTCAAACAATGTCAGTATGCTGTAGTATAAAGTCCTTCCTCAATAGTTGTTGATGTTCTCTCTTTGTGATGACCAACAGATGTCTTATCCTAATAGAACTGTGTTCATCAATTTGTACTCATGTAGTAAGTCTTTCACTCTCAGTTCTCCAATTTGGTAAACAAGACAAAAGTATAATGTTTAAAAGAACTTTGTTGAGCCACTCACCTTCAGACTACTTCCTGGGCACCTTCTAGCTTCTGGCATGGCAATCTTTGCAGGTGAGTCCAAGACAAGAGTAGTTTGCTTTCAACCTTCTGGCTTCACACCCTCATAATGTCTTCTTTGGCAGGCTATTCCAGACTGGGCAACACATCCATGGACTCCCAAGGGATGAAATGTTCAGAAATAGTTCCCAATATGGCAGGCTTCTGCTTTGGCATTCATATCCCATTTCGAGATAAACAGGACAGGCTATTGCCCTTGTTGGGTGCACACATTCCTGATACAAAAATTTCTACGGGCTTGTAGATGTTGTGTCCATTAAAGGACTTTTGTTAAGATCCAACTCTTCATGTTTGGTAGCTCTTACCAGTTCGAAGTATGACTCAAAAGTGTTCTGAACCTGCAGTTCCAAGTGGGTTTGTACCTTCTCTTTGTGCAGCTTCCCCAGCAGTGTCCACAGGTGTTCTTAGTTAACCAACCTTTACCTGCTTCTAATGAGATGATGAATGCAGCTTATAATACCTTATCAAATTTTGTTG
The DNA here is from genome assembly GCA_038406175.1 of Haplosyllis leylae. Classification (NCBI taxonomy): domain Eukaryota; kingdom Metazoa; phylum Annelida; class Polychaeta; order Phyllodocida; family Syllidae; genus Haplosyllis; species Haplosyllis leylae. The sequence goes on along the minus strand of JBCAUG010660556.1, from coordinate 9,326 downwards.
CATCCACCATTATTGTTGTTATTATTTATGCAGCTTGGGATTCCAGCTCCTTTCAAACAAAATGAAAAATCCACAAAAGAGCATAACAGGTACTGGTTGACACAAGGGTAGAAAAATATCCCAACCTTTGCTTAAGCCTAATTAAAGTTTAGAAATATGCTATTGTACTGAAGGAAGTGTTTCCATTATTTTATGACGTTTTTAGAAATACTAAAAAAGAAACGAATAATTGTGGATCTTTTGATTTTAAAAATTACAGCTAAGAACATAGACCAAAGCAGTGGAAAATCAATTGCCTACGTTGATTGGTAATTTGATAAACAGGCATTGAATTCCAGAATGCCAGTGCCAACCAATGTGCTGCACCGATTTATGTCACGTGACCAAGTACCTGCTTTGCTCAATGTCTTGCTATTAAAAGATTGGGTGATCTGGTCACATGATCCAGGAAGGAAGACTTAATAAATCAACTAATTAGTATTAATACAGGGTATAAGTCAAAGACGGAAATGAGTTATATCATCAGGAGTTATATCCTTCTGATTCAAAGAATGAAATATCGCAACTCCTAGGCAAGATGTTCCATAGTTTTAGCGTTATCGTAAGCGTTGTCATTTGACAGCATCAAGAGAAGCCTCTGCAAGAAACTGAATATGAACCCAAAATGCCAACACTGTCCAAAAAGATAAGACCGAAAATAGGAATGACGGTAACCCAAAAAGGAAGCAAAAGCTCATCATTTATTGCGTCGAAGAAAGACGATATTCTATTCAAGTAATCGCCTGCTTATTTTCAACTGTAAGCATTTATCTTTAACAGACCGGGATCAAATGGAGCTGATTCAGAGCATATAACCATGCTTCCATGTAAAGAAATGTTTATTTGAAGAGTAGAACCCAAAATCCTCTTGGAATCCAGTGTTGTTTTTTCCAGATATGGGATAACAATAAGGATCTTCAGATAGTTTTTCCTCATATTCATCCAGTTAAATAGAAGATAACAGTTCATGTTTCCAGAAGGATAGTGTTCAGAAATATTTCAGTTAGTTCAGATTAGTTAGTCCTTTATCTTGCAGACTGTATAGTGTTTGGGTTTTTGGACTGTTTCGAACCATCCAGCGTGAAGAAGTGTACGAACAGTAAATTATGCACCTGCACAAACCACATTACTTTACATTCATCAGGTTGGACACATCTCTCCAGACTTTTACGCATTACGGGTCTCTTTAAGGATGTATGTTGTTCATTAGATGCTGAATATAACCCTCCAGGAACTCAACATCATGTTCCTATCAAAAAGGCCACGTTTAAAGTCAAAATGTTTATTCTAGTGTTTTAAAGATCCGTCATTATTTCCCACAAGCATTAGGGTTCCGAATCAATGTCAAACTAATGCAAGTAAACCAGAGAATAATATCAAAGTGAGAAAACAAAAATGGGCCGTGATATTCCATGGACTTTTAGACATCTCAGTCTACAATATCATTACTGGCCCGTTAAGAATCGGCTTAAGGATTGATTTTGAGGGCACATGGTATTTGAAGTATGGAACCTTTGGCAGTTTTATAATTTACCATATTTGTCATTAATTTAACTTTAGCACTTGGATTGGGGTGAAGGGGCAACCAATCATCTTTCAGTATTGAAATGAGCCAGGATTGTCCATAGTAGTGCATAGTGGTTCATGGTGGTTCATAGTGGTTTATGGTGGTCCATAGTGGTCCATGATGGTTTGTAGTAGTATATGGTGATCACATTAGTCTACAATGGTGCATGGTCCATGATGGTCCATAATAGTCCGTAGTGGGGTGGTCCATAATGATCCAATTTGTCCTTGATCCATGATGATCCATGGTACATGGTGGTCAACAGTATGGGTGAGCCACAGTTGTCCATAGTTGTCAATAGAGGTCCATGGCCCATAGTAGTTTGGTGTGGTCCATAGTGGGGGTGGTCCATGGTGAGCCATGGTGGTCCACAGTGGTCAATGATCGACAAGGGAAAGTTTGTTTTGTTTAGTGTACCAGGGACCATGGCGATTCATGGTTGACCAGTGTCTCTAGACCTTGTCTGTTGATTATTGAACCACTTCTGGTAGATCTAACAGCAACACAAAATCTTGCCTTCTGAGACTTCTACTGAGCCAGAAATGTTGTGACCACAATGTTATTCTTTCGTTTTACATCGTTCGAGACCAATCGGATAATTTTATAATAATCTGTTCTTATGATAATCTGCAAGCATTCTGTACTGGGCAGAAATGTTCATTACAATTTTGACCTGAAGGCACATGACAGGTATCGTGGTCATACCCATTGTCTATCGCCAAGAACGATTACTCTCTGTGCCAATGATTCCGTGCAGGAATAAAACCGACTGAATACACACTGAGTCAAAACTAAATTTACCTGTAATTTATCAGTGTTAAATTTAATTTTACCATTATACCACAGATAAACCCAAGACATCAACGCCTACTAGACTAGAAAGATATTGAATTTTTAATTTGTTTTTTAACTGAAATGTAGATCTGGGACAAGAGTCTTTGTCTTCACAAGTTTTGTTGTCTTTAAATAACTAACTGTCGAAAAGCATTGAATCAGCTATCACGCAGTATGTTGTAGTTTTGAAAGTATTGTGAATCAATACATTTTCCTTGAAGTGTAGATTTATTTGGGAATTAATCATATATGTCAAAGTAATATCTTAATCTCAAATAAATTTATCTCGAGATAATTGGTCAGATCCCAGGTGGCCAAAGCAACTTTTGTGCCTCGAATCCATGTTGTAATGTTATCTTCAAATACCACGTTTGGCAAAATAAAAATATCATCACCAATTTTTACACGAGGCTATGTTCTTTATAATTCAGTTCGTGGTACATGCTTAAGTTACGCAGATTATTATCTTAGATTAAATTTAACTCTCTACACAGTTTCATTTGAAGAGTTCATTTCCCTCGAGTCGAATTCAAAATTCAACCTTTCCATCAGAAACCAAGCAAATATGTACAGTAATTGTGCTTGCATTGTACAGTATAACATATCAAATACTAACTGAGGCATGTGAGTAGATTTAGACTTAATGTTGTACCTCACACAGGGCAATAATTTTTGGGAAGTCTTTGCAAGATGAGACAGAATCAGAGTTTTGGCCATCGTATTTTGTCTGATTCAAAAACCAGAAATTTGTGCTGATCCCTGTTAAATTAGCAATATCCCCACGTAGCTTAGAATTTCTGTTGTTGCATTAAAGGCATTTGTGTCGTATTAAATAAAATAAATACCAGGTTGGTGAAATTCATCAATTACCATCCATGACAGTAAAATTACTTGGTATAATTCAAACGTTGGGGAATGACTCCACTCGTGAATATTTATCACTGAAGTGACCAGTCCATCTGGTAGCGTGCCCAATGAAATGTATCTTGGAAATCAGGCACAGTCTGAACATTCTGCAAGAAAGGCCAATTTACTTCAGGCAGGTAAGTCATGGCATAATCTTTGAATCTAAAAGAAATTGGGATGAAAAAGTATTATATTCTAATTGATATGTATTCGGTCTTCATTTTTTTGCAAAAAAGATACTTGTTTGAACTTTGAGATCACAATGAGTTTGATTCACAGTGGTCTGTTATTTTTATTGAAAAAGAGGTAAACTCTTAATTTTTTTGCAGAAAAGCAATCTCTGCATGAGTCTGCGCTACACTGTAAACTGGTTTTGCAAACTATAAGAATATTCTGATCATATAATTCAAATTGTGGTTCATAGTTGAAGCATTATAAAATATTTCAAGAAGAAACGCACCTATCACATCTACATGGATATGACTTGTATCTTTATATCATAGAATAATCCTTATTTGGTTTCCTGGCAGATCAACGAGTTCTCAGGGAAACAATCACAGGTACTACTCCCTTTTTTGAAGCCTCAGTTCACAAACTATGGATTTCAGGTGATGTTTCAGGAGGATTGCAAGGCAAAATAGTTTTTGGGTTAACTTTGTGGCCAAGACTTGATGATGTAGTTGAGGTTTTCATACAAATGAGTTACGAATGACAAGCTATTCTTCTGAACAGCTGTAATCCTGATTTGGAAATGCTCAAAAACTAAGAAAAGAAGCTTGTACAAATTTCAAATCTATCTAAAGAATCGGAAATTGAGTAAATTATCATGAGATATCCTTCAAATGAGAATGGAAAATAAGACCATAGGAGAATAAGAACCATTCTTTGGACTTTTGAGACTAATTTATAAAATTAATATTTTTTTGTCAAAAGAAATGTTGATTCTAATATCCAAAATAGTTTGTAGCATGCACTTGTTGTAAATATTTGTAAATACACAGATATAACTTTCTAATGAGTTTTCAAATTAATCCCAAGTTTTGCAGATAATACAAAATTTCATGAGATAAATTTGAGATAAATATTTAAGGATCATTTTGTAGTTTATTATGTTATAACTGTAGTCTTTTTGCAAAACAAAACAGTATATTTTGACAGACATTATATTTGAACAAAATGCAGATGCTTTACTGCGAAACGTATATCAATAGAACACCACACATGGATAACAGCTGATTGGTGAAGGCAGTCACATGGGAGAATCACGGGGTATTGCATTCTTAGCCATTTTACAGCCATTTTAACCTACTTTTACGAAACTAACAATATTGCTTCAAGAAGGCAAGTTAACAGTTCATTTTGATTTAATTGATTTTGAAATTTACCTCAGAAATGCTATTGTAGTAATATGAAGTCAAAATCCCAAACATGATAACACCAGAGCTTGAATTGCTGTGCACAATGGGGCATGGTAAAAAAGGTTTTGAGACAGGCGGCCATTTTGGTCATTTCTATTCTAATGAGCCTTAGCCCTCCACCCAGTTGCCTGAATCTGTATCATTGCTACGGTGTATAAATACCTCCAGTTGTACTGTGGAGTTTTGTTCCGCCGAAAGATTTAAAGCACAAACCACCAAACTAGCTTCTCTAGTATTTGATTATGAAGGATTGATGTGATAATTCAAACTTTTATCGAGAAACATCCCCTGGTAGAATTCAACACTTGTTAGATCTAGTTTGTAGCAATGAACCATCAAAAGTAGGTCAGTTCGTGGATCATATAGTAATACATTAAATGAATATTTCTTCACACTTACCACAGGAAGTATGCACTTGATTTCAAGATTTGCAACACTTGGAGTGCAAAGAGCATTTCCTAAATACAGTCAACAATAAACTGAAATCTAAGGTCCAAGTGTCTTAATCTTTTGAACTTGAAATCATTCAAAAGGAGTATCTCGAATGTCTACTACATCAAACCTAAATTGATTTTGGTCATCAAAGTTGTCACGAATATTCATCTCTACAAGGTATATTTAATATTGAGGGTACTCTGGTTGTTTTCTAGTTTCTGCCATAGTTATCAAAACAAAGCACTGGTGAATATGACAACTTTGAACTGGTACATGTTGGTAAAGTTAAATTTGATAGATTAAATTCGACTTAGCTAGATCTGTAAACTACCAGATAGATATACAAAATTCTGAAGCGTATGTGTCCGGATATGTGTTCATTCAACTTTAACAATCTTCAATTGATTTTGATTTTTGTAAGACAATGCTAAGCTGTGGTGCTGTTTAAAAACTGATTCTAGTTTTTTTAAACATTCAGAAATAATTGATGTTCATATGTTGGTGAAGGTATTCCGTGAAAGTAACATTTACAGTTGAGTATCCAAACTGTATTGTTTTTCCTTTCTGTGGCTAATTTCTGATTTTTTTTTTCATGAAGTGGGGTTGTGTCTTTGTAGTTTATTATTTGTTCAGTACTCTGTTATTTAGTTTTCGTATTGAAGTTTTCATGTAATACTTCATATTGGTACAAGTAAATATTGAAGGATACACGACTTTAGAGTGATCCTGATCTATATCCACTGGGGTTGTGAAGATTGCCTCTCTAGCTCACCCACCCCGTTGCAATATGTGTGGAATCTGTGGAAAGAAATATTGATGATAGATGCTTTGGATCAATCCTGATCTATAAAAAGTAAAATGGAAGGATTAACTCCTGAACTTCACACAGAACACTTGCCGTTGCACTATGCAAAAGTAAAGATATCTTGGAACAATTATGATCTTTCACGACTGTACTGTTGGGATAACTGCTAACCCACATCCTCAGATAACTCAGTGTGCAACCTGTTTAGAAATATGTACGTGATGTACAAAATTAAAGCTACAAATTGTAATGTTTTTGAAAGAAAACAAACCGGCTTTTATTCCAAATTCTAAAGAAAAGCTACCTTATCTGAGAACGGGGTAGAAATTAGATGAGAACTTTTCTCTCTACAATTGCAATACTACTGCATTTAATCTCAAAAACATATCACGCAGTAAAAGCGTTTTGTATTATATTCATTTCTTTTCTATTCTGCTTGCTACGGTCATACACGGTCATTCATCTGTACCAGACAATAGCTAATAAGGCAAAATTCAATGTCAATAATTTACACTTTGCATGAGTAAAGAGAACACCTGAAATGTTTCAACACTGAAGAAATGTACACAGTTATATATTTTCATAGCTTGTATCACTGTCAAAGGTGGTTAACTGTCAGATGAGTTATTGTTATTGTAGTCACAATATAACATTGCCTATTTACAGTTGGTCTACCCGATTAAGATCTCAGTTTGTAAAGCTGCAACCTTTCTTCAAACTCAGAAACTTAAATCCTGGGAAATGGCTATTTAGAGAGCCAGCACCAACACTGCTAAAAAGTAAATTTCGTTTGAAAGTTATCTATAATGAGTGGACTCGTCATCAGCTTAATTATTTAATCCATAGAGCTTTAATTCAGGAGTACAAAAATGTGTAGTACCTTTCATACTTTTCACCTGGCAGAAATGGTGAACCCCCCCCCCCTTTTAAGTATAAAAAGGTCATGTTTTGACTGTATTTGGAACATGGCAGTCACCAATAGTTCAGATACTATCTAATGTTTATTTCAAAATGTTTTGTTACCATAGGGATCCATATAAAGTATATTAAACTTTAAAAACTTGGTTTTAAGATATCCTCGTCACATGCAAAGTAATCTCAATATAAGATGTATAATATAAGTGTAGAATATTTTGTTGCAAACTTTTAATCATTAAAATTTGTACCAAATTATTTTGAGATATTTTTGTCACACGAAGGACTGCATACAAAATATACTAAATAAAATTTTAATGTTTGTCTACCTTCATTTTTAAAACAAAAACACTTCTGCAACAAGTTTTTATTCTTCATTTTTTTTCTCATACTGGCCTCTGGGGGAGGAATCCATTCATTTGAAGACTCTGCAACTTCTCTGGGATTATACAATTTGTCTTTTACCCCCGGAAACTGTTGACGTGCAACATAATCTGATTCATGTTTTGATATAGTTAAAACATTAGCTTTCATTTTCTGCTCGGACGTAGGAAGAGGTGGTGCTGTAGTGGTGATTTTTGGAATTCTTCTATTATAAGGAGCAGTGTGTCTGACCTTCAGGTGGTTCTGAAGTTCTTTTATCCCTGACACATTTTTGCCACACTTTATGCAAGTGATCTTCATGATGAAATGGTAACAACTTCTACAATTTCCTTTATTTATAGTGACTCACATCACTCAAACTGTCTTCAATAAAAATCAGGATTTTGACAATGTTATCTTTTGTCAAATTAGACAAGTACATTTATGTGTCCACAACAAGAATTTAGCCTCTTTCAGTTGAAGATCAAATGTATTTGTCGAGGAACTCTGAGGTATCTCGTTCAGCAAGAAAATAACACCACAACAACACGAGATAAGTATAAGAGAAATATGACAATAGAGAGATAGTGCTGTAATTTGTTTTTTACTCTCTGTAGAATTTTTTTCATAAGATAGTTCAAATTGATAGAATGTTTTTCATTACTAGAGTAAGTGAATCTAGTATTTCATGATGTTTTCTGACATACTTGAAAAGGGGCAGAATAATTGTGGAACTTTTGATTTGAAAACAGGAAAGAACACAAGCCAAAGATGTCAGTACCAACCAATACGTTGCACCCATTTATGTCACGTGACCAAGGACATGCTCTGCTCAACGTCTTGTTATTGCAAGACAGACATTTATTGGGTGATTGAGTCACCTGATCCAGGAAACAAGACTTCATAAATCAACTAATTAGTGTTAACATTGGGCAGAAGTGAAAGATGAAAATTGTCGTGCGGAACTGCCGTAAGCCTACCAGTAGGGTTGTAAATCGAAAATTTGCACTGCATTCCCTAATAGGATCTTAGGACTGGCAAGGGCCTGTCTCCTTCAGTGTTGGAGAGATCCAGCGTAACCCGGTGTAGAGTGCCATGTGACCCGCCATGAAATCTTGGCACTTCCCCTGATACAAGGGGCAGGGGCTGGCTTATCTTCAGGGCTTCCCTTAACACTAGAGCCCTCAGATAACATGCACCATTTCCCCTTCTACATGTCCCCTTAACATAAGTTTTTATCAATTTTTCATACAGAAGAAAATAATTTAAAACTTATTTATCATTTATAAAATAGCAAAATGCTTCCAAAGTTTAAAAAAATATTTAATAATCACTCAAAATTTATCTTATTTTGCATGTTTTTAATTTTAAAAATTGATTTTTTCCCACCTTTATTGATGAAATTGTTACTATATTTCACATTCTAAATTGCAAAAATTTTTAGATTGAAGATATATTTATTTTTTAAATCTAAAACATAAATAAATGCGTTTTGGAAATAATATTTTAGAGAAAAGTGATGTTTCATTTATGTGGGGGGGGCCACTTTTTCTGTGAAATCAGGGCTGGTGCCAGGATTTCTTGGGGGGTCAGAATATTCTGTTACACCATCCTGCCATGGAAGGATCACTGAATGTGACATAAGAACCACCAATATATAAGCCCAGCTTAATGCCCTTTTGAAGAGTTCCATTGAGTTCAAGATGCATACAAGAGCAGTGTGAAGCTCCTGCCAGACTAAAAGCCACTGTACTTATTGTGCTCTGATGACCTCTCTGCCAGGTAACCAAGGCTCCCTGCTCAGGTATGTTATCATAACTACATTGTCTTTGTTTCTGTGTGTTGACACCTGGTGGCTGTATGCCAGTGCAAGTGAAAGTGGCTAGATTCCCAATTTGCTTGAGAACTCAAATAACGTAAACATGTAAACACTCAAGAGCATGGCTAACCGCACTATGGCATTCAAAACCGTGTCTGAGCCAAAAACAGGGATCCAAGTCCTTCCTGGATTGAAACTGGTATCAACAAGATGTAACAAAACAAG
>JBCAUG010660445.1:0-13825 GCA_038406175.1 Haplosyllis leylae | reverse complement strand
CTGTATGCATAGAATCTGTCTGCTACTTCCTTCTAATAGCTGATTGGTTCCCGAGCATCTGCAAAGTGAGCATCCTCAACATTCCTCAATGTGAAGAAAATTTGTGACGTCACTAACTCCTGTGCTCAGAAGGAAGCGTTTTCCTAAGCGGAAATTAAACAAGAGAGCCATGGGCTTATAGCATAGCTTTTGATTACTTTAATAAGCCACACACATAGATTAGGAAATTCTTCAAGTTAATTTCCTATTGTGAATCTCAGATAAATTTCAGACCAATGAAATTATCTGTAAAATCCAATTGTGGATCAAAGTAATGATAGTACTTGGCGACAATTTTAGCTAATGCTGATTGGTCAGATTGACCGCCATTAATGGTGTTTTAAATTATCCTATTGGTCAACTCAGAGGTTTTCTCCTTCCGCTTCACACTCGCCAAGTACTGTCAGTGTTTCCTTCAACTCACAGAGAAATGAGCATATGCACGGTACCAAAGTCCCGTGCTGCTGTCGGCAGTACTCACTGGTGTGGAGCCAGGGAGCAGAAGTTTATGGCCAATAGTGGCACTCGCCCACAGTAGCCAATCACCATCTGAGGCACTTGATACTTAAGGCACTGCACACTTGAGTGCGGGATGAAATCATCATCACTTGCCTCAAGCCAAGAGCACCAGATGCTACTCTGCCATAGCCTATACCTGAGAGCTACCATACTACATAGATTGTACAGTACATCAATAAACTAGTAAACTGAAGATAACTCTTGCTCTTCATTGGAATGGATCGTAAGACCCATTGAGAGGTTACTGGAACCTGAGGTTCATATACATGACACTAGTCTCACCCATAGCTGAGACCCTACGCCGTTAGTATACAACCAACATAAGAACCTCCCATATTTGGTGGAGAATCCGGATAAGAACCTCCCACATAGACCTCAGAGATTTTCACCTAACACCACTTCATGATATAGTTGTAAATCTCATAAAATAAACTAGTGCCATTCCAGTTGGTGCTATCAAATCATAAATCACATGTGAGGATTTAATCTCAATAGCGCATCAAATTAAAAAGCCGCGCTAAAACCAAATTTTATGGCGCTTTTGGTTGTGGGATAATAAAAACTATCAAATGACGTTTTTCTCTAAAAATAGATTCGGGGACACTCGCATGGGTGATCCCAGAAATGCAGAAGTGATGGAACTCGGTGAGTATAAAAATTGTGTTTGCCATTTTTATTTACTCTTTATGCTTTTGGTTCAAACTTTAATGATTTAACGTTTTCAACAACACCTTGGAGATAAAAACTGTATGTAGTTTGAAACATGACACGAGCGCCCAACGTAAGAAACTGAAATGAATATTTTTAAAACTCCTAAACTTTTTTTCTGCTACATATCATATGTCCGATTTCTTCATTCTAGACCCCAGCTTGTAAAATGTACTGAAATATCCCTTTAAATTTTGCAGAAATATCCTTTTAAATTAAATGTGTATAGTTTCACACTCAAGCAGGCGCATCTGTCTGTTCGCACACGTGTGATCGGCGACATCACATTACCAAATCACTAGATCTAGAGTCTAGATGTAGTCATGTACTTTGTAGAAGTAAGTGAAGACAAAATAGTTGGCATCAGCCTGAGCAGTGAATCGCATTGTTCTGATGGAAAGTATGATATCTCTTTGGGTGCTGTACTGGTACCGCCTGGCCTATCACTGACCAAACTGCGAAGCCAAGTATGTCTGCAACTTATGACTTTGCCCAGCAACTTCTGTTTTCTATCACCCAGAGGGTAAGAATTGTTCAAATGAAATATTTTTCTCAAGATTATCACGACAAAACAATTTCTTGCGCTGCAATATAGTGCTGCCGATGTCTTGAATTCCAGGTGGTCGATAAGCAGATCTCAAGAGGATTCTATCCAAGTTCATCAGATATTGACACTTGATGGAACTGTCAGGATACAACATGTTTTTGGTAAATGATATTTTTCATTGGATATTTTTATTACAATATTATATTGGCTATTAACACCACATTGATAATGACTTATTTAAGTAATTAAGATCATTGTTCATTCTTCTGGCCAAATTGCTTTTTGGTACAAGAGGTGCCATCGTTCCCTTGTTCGGGAGGGTGAGCGCCAACCTTATATTTTTATATTTAAACCCCCCCCCCCTCGCAAAAAAATAAATAAATAAAAACATTCGAAATTGAAGACATTTTGGGTGGGGATGGGGTTCACCGTATTTTTTCTAAATGTAGATTATTTACTGAACTACTCACGATTTTAAAGTAATGTATGCTACAAGGTACACTAATATTGATTTCAGATAAACCTAGAGTTGGTCTAAAAGTCTTCAATGGTGATGCTTTCGGGTTCGTATTTGTGGACCTGTCATGTCCAGTTAGTTTCTTGCGAGAGACGATACAAACACAGGTATAGTATCAAAACAGGTATAAGTCACGTTTCAGATTTTAAAACTGCAAAATAGCAAAAAGGTTAAAAGATTAACAATATGAAATACTGATGCACTATTCTTTGTTCAGCTGGGACAAATAGTGGCAACAGATAACATTGGATACCAGTTTCTCGACAGAAATAACTGGCCAATAAGCACAGAACAAGAGGCAAAATTAATGACAATTGAGATTCTTGTTGATGGAACGGTGACGGTTGTACCTTCTGCGTTTATACCCCCCACATGTCTCACGCGACATACTCCCCATGACACGACTGACGGATATATGGTCCGAAGATCACCAAAACGAAGAAGGTAAATTTTTACCTTTTGTCGAAAACGAGCTACAGTTTCGGTCACTACAATTTCTTCACTGTCCATTTCATTGATCATAACGCCATAATTTACAGAATGCCGTCTCCACTACAACAATTGACTTTTACCTCTAACAAGGACCAAGATCGCCAAATTAGTGTAGACGTTAGCGATGACGGACATGGAGCTAAGCAGGTATCAATCAATGTTTACATCATTGATATAGATTGGTTTACTACTTGAAACACTCTAAAAGTAATGATGAATATCTTTTGATCAGGTTCTTATCAGCTACGTCAGAGCCGAAGCAGCACAACATGCATTAAAATTGAAGAGTGAATTGGTTAATCAGGGGTTCAGTGTATACTTGGTATGTATAACGTTTAGATTCCAAAGTTTGATATATCACTCAAGAGAATAGGGGTTCTTGAATTAATTTTGCTTTTGTAAGACAAGTCGAATAAATAACATACAATAGTTTGAAAAAAAAAGTTACACATGGTCCCAGAAAATTTTTGGCGGTCATACTTTTTTATTTTTACTAGCAAAATCATTTCTTTCCCAGGACGTGCATGAGATAAAATCAGGTATAGATTGGCAGGATTCATTAAACTACGCGGTCAGTAACTGCGAAGTCTTCGTACCTTTGATCACATCTCGATATGGCGAAACACAATGGACCAACAGAGAAGTGTGGACTTTTTTGTTTTGTTTCCTTTTATAATTTGAGGAAGGAAGGGTTGGTGTTTAATTTTAATTAAAGGCTGTTGGTCATTGTGGGAAATTATGGACGTACATTTTATTTTCTTGTTAGCTTACTCAACAGTGAAATTGTTCGTGTTACAGGTGAAACTTGCCGATGTTCTCGCAAAAGTCATCATTCCAATAAATTTCCTAGACCACTGGCCCCCGAGATCTCTGGCTATTCAGTTTTCTACAACGCAATACATTCCCTGGAAAACGCCAGAATCAATTAGAGCAGGTACAACAGAAAACTGATTATACCTCTATTGTGAAAAAGTTTCAAAGAATTCAGCCACAATTGAATTCTGTTGCAAATGCTGATATAAAGTACTTTAAATTTTTAAGAGCAAGAAAGGGGTGATGGAGACAAAATATGGGACATCAGATATTGGACACCCGAACATATTAAAGAGGCAGCTCTGATGATCGGAGAAAAGATAAAACAGAGTGAAAGCGAACTCCAGGAAAACAATTACAGTCCTGAAATATTGTCACCAGTTGGCACAAAATTACCACTGAAACGAAAGGTATGGACCAATAATTTCTCCGTCATGGAAGTTCCACAGCAAGGTTGGAAGAGCAGAGTAATTTACGGTAGTTTCTTTTTAATTTAGAGATCTTCCAACACAATAAATTTCCAAGGTCCACTTATGGATGGATATACTCAGAATTCCACAGCTGGAGATACAACGTACCCGATAGTCATATCAGTTCATCCCCTGCAACACCAATTTGTAAGTAAAAGCATTATGTATCATCTGTCTTGCATTCATTGCTGTACACAAGTGCTCGATATTCTTCTTATTCGTCTTCTTAACCATGATAAAATTAATTTTCTTGTTTGATTTAAGAGAAATGGCTTATTTACACTGGCTTACTCCGGGACCGGGACCAGAACCGGGAACAGGACCAGCACAATAGGAAACAATTGGGTCCTGGTCCCTGTGTAATGTGAAACGTTCTGCATTATATCATACAACCCATTTTTTCTGGTCCCAGTTCCGGTGTTCCGGAGACAGACAGCATGAATTGACCAAAAAGGAGGGTATCTAATTGTCGTCGGTTGAATGACAAGAACTTACGTTTGTAAACCTCAGGGTATGGAGTTGAGAGCCATGCTTCAAGCGGAAGGTTATGATGCCTGGTGTAGCGATATACCATGTGACACACCGACATCTCCAGTGAACGGGAGTGACAACGACTGGTTTGGTCAAGACGGTATGACAAGAACATCAACATCTGTGACGGCCACTAAACTTGCTTTAACACGTGTAAAATCAACAGATAGTTACAATGGTTTGCACTTTCTTAATTCTAAATCTCATTCTGGTATCTGTTTTAACAGGGAAATGCACTCTTGGTGGAGTTTACACAGTTTCATCTTTCGGCAAAATCTTTTCTTGCAGTAGTCCAGATGGTAGTTCCCAGTAGACGCTATTCATTCTTACCTCTCGGCATTCTCTTTTTAAAATAGGATTTAGTTATCTGTCTCTCTCTGATTTTGGTACAAGACGCATAAAGATGTAGTTTTAGTAGAAACTTTTCATTCATAATATGCTTTTCAACAGTTGCTGAAAAATTGCAGTTAAACTTCCAGATTAATCACATTTCTGTTCAAAATGTATCCTCTTTGTTCATTGTTTTTATTCGACTTTCAGATTTGTGTCTGTCGCAAGCTCTTCTCAGCCAGACTTCCGTGGAGATGGATCCAAAGGATAAAGACAGGCAGCGGATCTTTCAAGAAAAGGCCGATGAGGCCGGAGTTATAATTGTTGTGCTGTCGAAGGCGTTTGCCGTTTCAAAGATATCTCAACAACAGGTTTGACATTCGCATAAAAATTCGTTCATTTGATGAGATAAAAATTCATTCATTTGATGAGATGAAAACATAGATTTCGACTCTCTCTAAATCTATTGGTTAGTCAACACTCAGTAAATCTATGACTAAACACTATAACTTGAATGTCTTAGGTGTTTTACTGTGAACATAGAAAAAGGGTAATACCAGTGCGATACGAAGATTTTAACATGCCTACTTGGATGAGCATGCTTATTGGCACTGGTGTCATTGAGGTAAGATTCTTAAGAATTCTTTTCTGTATATTTTTACTTGCTTACGTTATTTGGCAGGTTGCCATTGTAACGGTATGATGTGTATTACAGAGTGTTAGATCCGCTAACTACAAGGAAAGCGTATTGAGACGAGTGAAACACGCTCTGAATCCCAACAACAATATGAGCGATGTCTGTGATGTCGATGAAAACCACATCACCAGTGAGGTGAACAATCTCAAACAGCAGCTACCAAAGCAACTGTGTATTTACATTGCTGGGTCATCAAAATTTTACTACCCACAGACAGAGGAAATCTGCAAGTAGGCACATTCTTCTTTCTCATCTTATTGTACAGACAAAGGCAAACGATTTTTCTAACACTTTAATAAAGTCTTTGACAAAATACACTTTTGTCCTGACACATGCTTTTTGTGCTGTTTACGAAATGGCCCTATGTTGCACAATCCGCAGACAACTTGGTGAGAAGTTGGCAGAGCTTGGCAACATGCTGCTGGTGACTGGAGGGTTTTTCGATGTTGGCGATACTGTGGCACGTAACTACAACAAGAGGTGCAAGGAATCCAACAAAGCGTGTTCAGTGTGGCATGTTCTTCCTGAGAAGGATTGTCAGGTCGGAAACTGCTTCACAATCACAATATGTTTTAGGGCACTCACACCGTTTATTGAGCAAAAGATATTATTTGAGTCAGTCGTTTAAATAAATAAGATACTTCAAATATTTTCATGTACTTTAAAAAATTATAATGTGTCATTTGTCAGCAGTCTAGAACTTCTGTGGAATTTTATGATAGGGGAAGGTGAAAGATTGTGGAAAATGTAACGATACCATTTTACAACTTTGCAGGATCGGTCTCATCAAGCCTATCAAAGAAGTGATAAAACCTTCGAGCGGGTGTCATACGGCCACACGATATTTAGTGGAAATTCAGTGCGAGAGAGGGAAATTATTGCATCAAGGGTTTTTGATATTTGCATTTTGATTGAAGGTGATTGCTAGATGTTAGATCTTCTGCATTGAGCACAAAGTAAACAAAATGCCTTAATTTATAATGTAAACAGTACAAGAAGAAAAAGAACGAAAAAATTGTGAACCTGAAAGGACTGTGATTTTCTTTTACTTGTACCTCCCAAGGTTACATGTGGGGTAAAAGTCTCGAAGTAAACACCCTTTATTCCGGTTGCAGGGGGACCAGGTGCAGCACATGAAGCAGAACAGTTCATCTGGAACGATCATGTTGTGATACCCATTAGATGCACAGGCGGAGCTGCCGGAGGGAAATTCAACGTGCCAAAGGAAATCTTCGAAGTAAATATATTAAGTCCGTAACCTCGTAACTTCGTATCATGTAAACGGTTGAAAGAAAAGTGTTCAGTTATACAAACCCGGAACTGCTTCCATTTCAGATGCCATCGGGAGTTACAAAGTGCGACTGGAATGTGTTAGCAGATAAAGATGCTGTCCCTTGTGACATAGCGGACTCCGTGGTTAAAATCATTCAGGCTTTGAGAGAACGCTTGCAATTAGACTCCCCAACATACACTGGTATCGCAATCCCAACAATAGGCAACATGAGAAAGCTATCCACCAAGAAAAGAAAAGTAACAGACTTGTCTAAGATGAATACATTTGTGCTAAAGAGTCCCACACGTGAAAGAAAGTCAAGCCACACTTAACATTATTGCATGTGAATTCATACATTCCAGCGACACAATATTTTTGGAAACACTTTGACATTAAACCAAAATTACTTGCTAAGTCAAATGCAATGAAAAGAAAAACAACCCCCAAATTATCATTTGTACTCTTAGTTGGTGGAAACTTCCAGTTCATACAGTTATAGCACTTATTGCGTCACGCATCTCAATTTATATGTTAGTTACTTAGTATACCAAAGGCAGTATCTTTTTGCAGAATCGATGTGTGTAGTACTGTTCTTGGAGGTTTTGCAATGCAAACAACAAAATGCAGTAAAATCTTGTCTTTTTACAGTCACATTTTTGCTGTTGTACGAGACATTTTTAGCCATGAAAGGCACTTTAATTGAAAAATTATTACATGTATACATTTGTGGAAAATATCACCAATTGCTGACCTGTGACAAGGAAGTAACGGTTCAACAGAGTGACCACCGACAGAGGTGCTACTGTATCTCTATTGTTCAGTTATTTTTTATCGATACGTGCAGTGCATTATGAAGTTTTGAAAAGCACTGGACTAAAATGGTGCTAGAACCCGTCCGTTTATCAGCAGAACAGTAGGCTACAGTATTGTTTTGTGGCAATTTTGTAGAAATGGTGGTCACATTGCCTCCAAAAAAGAGTTCCGATTTTCTGCAGAAAATTTTGTAATTCACAGACAATTTTTTGGTGATATTCTGGAGTTTTTCTCTCGTATCTCGGCTACGTCTTGGGGGCAATATTTGCCGGACACTGACATTTGATTTTGGCAGCAATTATACTTTTAATTATTGTTGATATTTTTGCATTGAATGTGTTGTAACACATCGCACTTTTAGAAGGAAGTCACGTGGACAAAAGCTTATGTGTTTGTGCAGCTTTATGAAAAACTACCAATATTTTTATCTGACTTGATCTGTAAGTACCCTATTTCACAGTGCCATCTGCCATTGTTATAATCCTACTGTGCCAAAGTAATGCGTAAAACTGCGCTTCTGTTAAATGTGTTCATTTATCTGCATGCAGCAACAAGAAAAATGGGGAAGTGTTAGTGTTTGTTAGGTTTGATGTGGTGTTATGGTATATTCACACCGAATAGAACTGAGACTGCGATAGGGACAGAGCTGCAGCACAGTACATTTGGTCTTGGTCTGTTCAGTGTGATTATACCATAAACGATTCCTTAACACTGTGCTCCTTTTGGACAGTCGCAATGTAAATGTTGTATAACTCTCTTTTTGTGTACAGTTGTATTACATTCTTTGTGTACGGTATGAATAGCACCACTAATAAGCAAAGCCATGTTGCACTGAGAAGAAGCAAATAGGACGCTGTTTTACTAAAAGAATTGCTTCATCGGTGTCATTCACAGATCATCTTCACAGAGTTTTGGGACTTTCTATTAGCGTCTTTGTCAGACGAAGCCGTTTTTACGCTGTGGTTTAACTAATCCAATGTCTTTGATGCTGATGATGACTTTTCATGGATTTTTTGGACTGAGGACCAAAGTGGAAAGTTGACGAGTTTCAAAATAATTCATTGTAAATCTATTGTGTTCATTTACGAATCGTCAGGAAATTGAACAGAGGCCTGACTTAAAGTGCAAAATGCATAATATTTCATCGATGAATTTGATTCTTTGACAAGTTTGCTTTTTTACAACAATTTATGTGCTATTAGCATAACTTTGAGTTCTATGATGCAATATCATTTGTTTGGATACATTATTTTGTCGAAAGTGATTTTCGGATCAGCACAGCTTCATCCTGAATGTTTTTAGGAAAAAAAGATGTTTCAAGAACATACAATTTTCTAATTTAATTGTATCTGTTCAGTCTTTATTTTCCGGAAACAGCTATAGAAAAATGATTTGTGTTGTAGAGCTTGTGTAGCATTATCGGACAACACTATGACTTTAGTGTTGTTGACCAAATTGATGTAATCATGCTGATACAAGCGTTTTTCCGTAATTGCTTTTGATTTGTTTCAATTTGATTTGGCATTTTACAAAGTTTTTGCTTCTTTATTTCCCAGTTATTTTTATTTACTTTAACGATATACAAAAATAAAGGCATTAAATATTTCCAGAGTATTACAGTACATGCAAATTTCACAACTTGGATGAGGCAAATAGGTTCAGCATTGAAACCTATGACTTATAATAAGCTCAAACTACACAAATTATATCAAAACAAAGCAAAACAAATGAAATTGCGATTACGGAAAATCCCGATTGGCCTTTTAGTTGATCTTGTGTATACATACCATGGTGCTTTAAATACTGTAGTAGCCAGTAACAGTACATAGGATCATTGCACGGAAAATGGGTGGTAACTTAACTATAATTCTTGCTCTGATATTTGTAGGACTTCGCATTCATTGAGCCTCAAGCCAATGATAATGATATACGCACACACATTGTTGTAGGATTTAGTCTATTTTCTTATGAAATAAATAAATGAAAATAAATCTTTGTATTTTATTAATGTTACAAAATATTGAATACAAAACGTTTGACAGTGAAAATACATGTGAAAAAATATTATAAAATCTTCAGCCTTTTGAGTAAATTATCTCGTCAATTTTACTGGAATTATTAAAGGGAATAATTATTTGCAATATATGGTAAAAACGTTCGTGTTGTTAATTCCACAAGTCAGCAGGAATATTCTTGGCACTATGTAATCTCATAAATGTGCTTAAATTATTTGAAATTAAAGGCAACACCAATTGTCAATAAACCTTCCAAGGCTTCGTCGCGATTTTTGTACGAACATAAAGTAGCACCTTCAACGGAAATCAATGTATGAAAATAACGTTTTTGTTAACCTTGAGAACAGCGTGAACGATAAATTTGAATGTTACATTTGAATTAACATTTTGGTACAACGATTGATTGAGTGGAATGTGACATTAGGCAATGAACAATTTTTTAAACGTGTAAATGATATAAAAGATAAATGTAACAATGTAAACAGATTCAATTTAAGATACTGTGTACACATAGCTCATGGTCTTTGGTTTCGGGCTCTTTCGGCGGCCTGTCTTGCTTTCTGAAGAACATGTCCACTTTTTTCCCTGCGGACGAGTGCGCTGTTCTCAAAGTATCCTTCATTGCGGGGCAAACCATGAGTACCATCGGCGAATGTCAGCAAACCTGTAATATGTTAAGCAAAATGTAAATTGAAACTGGGTCTTTCAGAAAATGATACGATAATAATCACACAAGGGCATATTTCTAGAAAACTAAATATACCAGTTATCATAGATATCGTCAAGATGAACTAGAGATAGACGATCAAACTTGACTGTTTGCGTTTAGTTGAAAATATTTTTTCAGAAATATTATTTTTCTCACCGAGTCCCCAAACTTTTCCATCTTTGAATTCCCCCTCATATTTCATTCCATCGCACCTGATAAACACGCCGCAACCATTAAATTTACCTCCACTGAATTCTCCTTCATATCTGCCAATAAAAAGCATGCATGCATTTTAATTCCAACATTAGTAATCTCAGATTCAACATCTTCATTTTCCTGTTGTTTTTGAAAACAAATGTTAACAAATGCGGTTTTTTCCACAGGACACTAACCTAGACATATTCTGGATCCGCAACTGCAAATATTACGGCTTTGTAACCTCATTACAGTAAAAGGTAATAGGCTAAATTTTTCCGTTGTGCAATGAAATTAAATGTGAGTGAGCCAAATGCTGGCAAATAGCTGATATTAACAGTCATTTCCTTTCGACTTAAAAAGGCAATAACATACTGGGCGTTGCAACATATCCCCGCAGTTTCATTTTCTTCACAAAAGTTGTTGAGAGGCATTAAACGTACGAAGCAAAATACATTTACAGGTCAAACTTGACACACGCCCAAGATTTTCAGAAAATGAAATTTGATCGGCTTGTGTCAGTGGTCAATACACAATTGTCGAAAATTACAAATGTCACCATTTTAGTTTCGATGAATAAAAAATTAATGTCGTCTATACACCTACATCTCTTTTTGTGTAGTTAATACGCGAGATAAATTACACATAAAATTAATAGGTAACATGTTGCAGCAACAAGTAATGATCACACCCCTTTGAAAAATTTGTCTGATTTCACGTTTCCTTTGGCTAAATTTTCCCGCTGGATACATTGTTTGAGGCATAACTAGGGCATAATCTTAACAATGCAGCAAGCCAAATAGATCAATTTTTGCGAAATGTCAAACCAAATATCAGCTTTGCTACTTAATAAAAGGTCTACCATAATTTTGGAAGCTTTACTTTGACGTTTATTGTAGATTTTTCGGCGAAGCCATATATGCAACAGGTGGCAGAAAGAACAATGAGGCATATTTCACTATCTATGCTGCATCAAATAATTTTCGGTAACCAGCTGTACATATCCAAAGCACAACAATAAACTACAAAGCACACACACAGGGATTTCTTTCTCCTTTTATTGGAGCAAGTCCACTCATATCATGACTGTTTTATGCCATTTAGATATAGATCTACATACTTTTGGCCGAATTTTTATTTTGAATAAATTTCCTTAACATCATTAATAATAATTATTTTCCTAAACCTCATTGATAATAATTAATTAAGGAAAATACATTCCTAACTTTCTGTTGCAGAAATTTAATTTACTAAAAGTTTTCATCAAAATACATCACTCATCATAATGAATCATCTGAAATTTCCGAGTCAGTTTGTAATTTCTTTTCTTCGTGTTTGATTCTTTAACCTTGAAATAATTCAGTAACAATAGACCCACTCATTTATCTTTTACTCAAGCCATTTACAGTGTCCTGGTAAACACTTTCATGCTGGAGGACGACAGATACGCCCCCCGGGTCCAGTTTCTTTCATTTTCATACAGTTTTCGGGGGAAATTTGGCCAGATAATACGCTGGCGCCCGCGCCCTTGGGGTTGGCGCCACCCTCGTCTGGAAAATCCTGGATGCGCCACTGCCACGGCGGGAAAACGCGGGAAGATCGATTTTCCACCCTGTACTGTGTAACCCCCGACAATCTGCGGAGTACTCGCGACTCTGACACGGGAACAGACTAGTTGTAAAGATGATGAAGATTGTTTTTTAGAATCAAACACTCCAGAAATTGTAGATCTAATTAAATAGTATCGAGTAAGTCACTCATTCCCTGACTCCTTAATGCTAGAGTTTGAAGATCCCAGAGAAGTCTTGTCAGTGTCCGAGATGAACAATATAAAATTCAGATTGATTTTGTAGATTATTACCGCCCGCATCTGAAGGATACGGGAAGGTAATGTTTTTATAGGTGTCTGTCTGTTAACGGGGGGATACCCCTTGGTCCTGGTCATGGCCCTGTCACTGGTCCTGTCTGTGGCGTACCCCCTGTTCCTGTCCATAATCCTGTCACTGGTTCTGTCTGGGGGTACCCCTTGGTCTGGGCTAGGCGAAGGGGTGCCCCAAGACAGGACCAGGGGTACCCCACCCCCTGCCCAGACCTGGACTAGGGGGTAACTCCTCCCCCGGACAGACTACGTTGCGGGCGGTATGCCTCTTGCGGTAACGCAGGAGGACTTTCTTGTTATATTCAAATTCACACAATAAAAGTAAATTACAAATGACTACCAGATAATTGACCTTGACCCTTTTATTGAGGAAGGACTCAAATGTGTCCAGGGAATTAAAAATGATATTTTAAAGGAACATTTACTGATCAGACCATGCAGGAGCGACTTTGCTTGTGAACGGCGACCCCATTTTTAAAGGGAAATCACTCGGTATGAAAACAGTTTTAGGATCCATTCAGACCCAACCTGAACTATTGGGTGAACTAACAGTTGGATAATAGAATCCCATTACCTTCATTGTAGTTGGACTTATCACAGGTGCCCCCACTTAGTATAGTACAACCCATTATCCAGCCATTAGTTCACGCAATAGTTCAGGTTGGAAAAATCGCAGGTCTAGATCCCTCATGTTCATTTGAACTTGATAAAGGTAATCCAAGTAGCTAAGTAGCTGTGACCCACGCATTTCCCCCCTGAAACCTGTTCTCAAAATGCATAATTCCCAGTACACAGTGGCTGCCTGCCTATCGTGACTTTTAACTGTAAGAGAATGGAATTTCCATACTCGGTCAGAAACGTGATTTCATGAAATTTCAATGTGAAACATGATCAAAAGTTGAATGTAAAATAATTAATGAAAAGATAGTTTTACTTTCTAAATGTTACTTACCTTGATCCATCAGAAAATACCATGATACCACATCCGACACTGAGGCCATTTTCGAACTGACCGATATATCTGGCACCGTCCGGAAATGACATCTGTCCCTGACCGTGACGCTGACCGTCATCTGACCATTCACCGAAATACTCAGCACCATCGGGGTATCTGTACTTGGCTGCCATTGTGAATCTACACGGGAAACAAGAAGAAGGCGACGTGGGTTAGAAAAGTAACTGTAATACATTATCAATTCACCAATTGCTATAGCTTCTTTGTGCATGACAGCACTGGGAGCAATGTTACCTAGTTTGTTCAGTTGGATATTATTCGGG
>JBCAUG010660444.1:0-28404 GCA_038406175.1 Haplosyllis leylae | reverse complement strand
TATCAAATAGCAATATTTCTTTAGATGTTCGTTACAATTAAAAATTGTAAAATTTCACAGCATCCTCCAACTTGGTTCTAATTTCCTTTCTGCTCAAAATCAAAAACCGATGGTTCCCAGCAAATGACTTTCTGTGCCCATCTTTGTTTTTGGTATTTTTGGACTTACAAAATACTCTTGATGAAAACACAGTATTCGCTAGGATCTTCAGGACAAGGTCAAGAAGACACTGGACATGCTCCAAAGTCCGTGAAATCAAGCAGCTCTATTGGGATTCAGATAAATCAAATCAATCAGACTTAACCTAAGTCTTGGGAACAACCTTTAATTGCTTCACAAAGTATTCTGGTTGCTACGTGCATCCGTGTTATTTCAGTTTGTTGTTCGTTAGTACGACCAAAATAACAAGCAGGTTCCGTTTAGTGACAAAAATAACGTATCAAAATACATGAAAATAAACGTCTTATTACTGGACAAACCAGGTGAAGAAATAACGTTCCAAGGGGCAAAATTTATCAGGTTTCTTTACAATTAAACTTCACCAAAATACAGTTGGGATGTTAACTTTAAGAAACGCAGAAAATCGAGACTCAACTCATTCCATGCGCACTGAGCCTTTCATAATATGTAAAGTTAATAAGTCATAGTTTCAAATTTACTAGAAACAAAGAACACTCCATGGCAACCGATTCTTAAAGACCCTCTGGCTATGTGCCTTGTAATTACATCGCTCAACGCCATTACAGGGAACTGATATTACCTAAGCATCACATAATATATAATCAATACTCACTCATTACCAGTAATGTAAAATCCCTAATTTGTGCAAACAAAGTCATCCTTCCTTCATGTTTTTCTCTGTCTCTAGCACTGGTGATATTATTTAAGTTACTGAACGAGATAAACAAGTCAATTTCAAATAGACAACGACATTTGTTGATGAGATGGAACCCCTCTACATAGCTCCAACTTCCTCTGCTTACTACTTACTGATGGTTAATTTTTCAAATTGCAAAAAGCTACCACCTATTGTACCGTTTTCATATCTATCTATTGAATGAGAAATTACCCCAATTGTGCTGAAGGAGGCCAATCGCAATTTTTTCAACTCGTCACGAATTTTCGTTTCTTTTGGATCTTTCGTACCAGCACGAAGAAACTCCGTTCTTTTGGTTTTGAAAGGCACACATAAATAATACCGGAGCCCAATATACTTACAATGCACTTGTAGCTGTCCAATTTGGAAGCTGATCTTGAATTTGTGAGACTAATACCGTAAAGCAGACCCTTTTCCATTTGCAACCTTTGCTTTTCTTAGTCCCATTTAAGTCAGCATAAAACATACTACAATTGGACATAATGCCTATAACCGCACTTAGGTCCTGTCATAAGTGGCCTGAAAATAGCCTTGAACATGCAGCTAGCAAAAGGGCTTTAAGACCCTGGGTCAGAGTGGTCGATAGACATTCAATAATTCAAGGCCGTAAGTCTGAAAGATGAATGCTCGACCCGAAGACCTATCAGCAATGATTTACATGCCCCATCGACTTACAACACTTCAAAATCCACGCAAGTTATTGCTGTCCTTCTGTATATGTGCTTGTAGCGAACACTTTTTTAATGATGAGTCTCCGAAGGTTGTTTCGATGCAATATATTAATATGACAGTAAGCCAAACCTACCCATCCGGGCCCATAACCGCCAATCCATCTAAGCCTACTTCTGGAAAAGTAAAGAAACTTATATCCCACCCACCCTCGTCAAAGTTCTGTTGTTGTGACAGTTGCGCATTAATTTGGTTTATATGTCGCATTGTCATAAATGAGTCATCATGCAAATGTGGCACTTTTCTGTGTAGTGGTTGAAAAAGAAAGGAAATTCTGTTCTCAGTAGCTTTGTTATGACTTTGTTGTTGCTATATAATATTGACAACAGTTTTCAAACCAAACAGAAAAATGTCAAATAAAAACCACACAGCAAAATATTATTTCATAGAACAGATGAGAAGTCGCAATGGGCATCTGTTCAAATGATTTGCAGTAAAATACAACGCAACACAGATGACCTAAGGCAGTGTTTACACGTAGCGTTTTTCAGACTGTTTTTGTCAGTGGCACCTTTAATCTTTTTAATTCCATGTGTAAGCAGCACCATAGCAATGCACTGAACCCATTTCTAAACTGTCTAAAAACAGGCTGAAAAACGCTACGTGTAGCCAAAGCAATTTAAGGTAAACTAACATGAACGTTACAAACTAATATTCAGACCTTAAAAGAGGCAGTGGTTACTTGATGGATTCACCCGCAAAAAGGTTAAATTAATACTCATGATCGACCTACAGAGATGACACAGGCCAATGGATTAAACTAGGCAGAGATCTATGCAAAACCCACACAAGTTGTCGAGGCATTGATTTTATTGATGCACGCATTAAAGTAATTGAATACTATGGCAATGTGCACACATACAGATAGTATGCAATTTACTGGATGTAAAAGTTGATTCGATACAGACAATTCGCATGTCCAATGAAAGTAAAATGTCAATTGAGGAAAGTTATTGGAAATTTGATTTGCCTCGGGGTAGTTTCATAAGAATCTTGTTTGGAAATGGATTGTAGATTATGGTAAATGACACTGAAGTCTGGGTATCTTTGTCTCGAAGGCCGCTTATTTTTCTTCTGTGCTGGAACAAGAACAATACTCAGACCTTATGTCCTGGTCATAAACAAGAATGATTCGTAAAGAAAAGGGGAAACAGACAGTGTAGCAGAATTAGTGTCACAAAGAAACTTGCCCATAACTAGCGATTTTCAATGAATATAGCACTTCAATATCATGACATGGTTAATGCATTTCCTGTGTAACACATTCAATATCTACAAATAATCCATATCCACATTAATTCACCATTTTTGTTGCACTTTAGTATAGCTGTAAGTACTACGACTGTGCACGATGCTCTCTCCAGATACAAAAATTATTGAGTGACTGTAATTTTGAGTTAATCAATATGATAACTCTCAATCAGAAATACCAAATAACTCAATATTATTGTCAAAGCGGAAAGTCTGTGGGAATTAACAGATCTCATAACAAGTGTTCCACAGGGACAAGAATAACACAATAGCTGTACCAGCAAATCTTGTGTAGCATTGCATGAGTATCTAGTTTGTGTTAAAAAAGTGCGCAGCATTTGTAAAACGTTTACCATCCCACAATAGCATAGATTTTCCAAGATTGTTGTCCATTTCTGTAGAACATCTGAACATCTTCTCAGACTTGTCTAGTTGATATAACACTTAATGCAATCAAGCCAGTCTGACAGACAGAGTAACATCGTGGCTAAATTGAGAATGGAGATGCGCCATCCACCACAGTACAAGTGACAGGAATTAATGAGATTACACGTCAACCATGTCTTTTAAGCTCTGTTTACACTTAACGTCTGCATCTGCGTCAACTTCAACGTTTGCTTCAAGTTTTGTATTGAGTGAATAATGACACAAATGCACATGCAGAGAACAGTTCTCTACATCAATGTTTGCATTACCATTAACACAATGTTAAAGTTGATGCAAACGTTGATGTTGACGCAAACGCAGACGTTAAGTGTAAACAGACCATTATGACGTGATGTGCCCATTGAGTAACACGCCCTTCATCCGTTTCACCACGTACGTACTGTAAGTCTTACATGGAATGTTACTCTATGAAAATAGTACTTTGATCAAACCGGAAGCTTACTAACCTAACCTCTTGGTTTCTGAATGTTACAAATTGGGCTACTCATTGTAACTATGACGTCAAAGTCACATGACTATGACGTCAACGCAACGTGATTTATAGGTATGGGCAACATGGGCGAAATATTTACGAAAAAACACGCAAGAAAAACAACCTTTCTGTGGAATGAAACAATATCAAACCATATAGATCAAGCTGAGCTGTATTTGGAGAAACACCAACTTACTAGATGTGGCATATCCAGGTCTCATGTCCATTCTGAGTGGGCTAATCAAACATACATAGCTGTGCAAACATTGTGTATGAGCACAACGAACCATTATCACTAACCACTGACCGTCTTCTCAGAAAAAACCTTCGCAGTTAAGTCGGTCGGTTCCAAGAACTGCCGCTATATTTGACTGCAGAAGGAATGCTAAGTATCCTGTTACTACTTCCTCAATCAGCGTCGATACGAGAAAGAAAGGAACACAACGGCGTCTCATTAATCCCGCTGATGCCGCAGGCTGTTTGGTTCACAAACATCGGGACAAGTGGCCTGAACACAGGGAGGAATGACCGCACCATCCTGCAGCACTGGTGCACCTTCATACTCAACCTTTCAATAGAAACAGCTTGTGAAATATTTCCATTTTGCATCTACTATAACCCAAGTGAAGCAGCCAATGTCTTGGCAACAGACCTCCAGAAATCACAAGTTGCCATGTGACGTCATACTGCTGCCACGTGACGTCACTGATGTGATTGGAAATTTCTGTCCATTTTTCATGTTCATGATACCTTCAGTCTTCTTGATTTCGAGAGACAACAAATTAAACTAGAAATTAATAGAATAAAGTTTTCGGGACAAATGCTGCTTTTGCGTCACATTGGTAGAACCTAGTGGTCCATTTGTACCACTTATTGAGGTCAGCCCTGGTTTACAAAAAGGACATTTTCAAAATGTTCAATACGAGATCCACTGTTGTGGTTTAAGTGATGAGGCATCGAGGACAGTGAATATTTTCTTGCAGGAAGTATCACAAAAGGATGAGGAACAAAGGGGTAAATGCAGCTGTTGCACCAGTGTCTATCTGCGGTTTGATGATTGACCACAGACAATGATAATCCCCTCCCCTTGCTGTGCAGGACCGGGGTCAATTTAATCATAAACAAATGAGTTTCGTCTACATCAAAGCAAGAAGAGGATGACAAGCGAGGCGTTCACTTCCCAGTAAACTAATATTTCAGAAATTACACTGGCCCCTACTGCAGCTACATAAGCCTCTTTCAGAAATCTGTTTCCCTTTTCGTTCATCTGCGCTAAACGAATTTGGGACTCAAATCACACGGCAAAATCTACAGAGACATGGACCAGTTCGGAATAACACGCAGTTATAAGCCTTCCGAATTATTTGAAGTGCCAGCTGCATAAAATTCTCAAAGTAAACTAGATTAGTGCACTTGTGTATTCATTTCTAGGTTCGCACAATTTGTTGTGCGAAAGACTTCAAAAGTTGTTTCATTTTCGTTTTAAGTGCAAGCCAGTCTAATAACGACCAATTTATGGAACCAATTGGGCGGGAGGTTAAAAGGCAGGTTTAAAATGAACGGTAGCAAATGAATTAGCAACATTTCATATGATTTCAAAGCTCCGTAAATGTTATAAATAAAAATTCAGTGCAAGGAATGTAATATGTACAAGTAAAAGAGAATCTTTTTCCGTTTTCATATCATGAAACAAACGTCTATTCCGTTTGCGCCACGGACACGAAGTTCCTTTTTATGTATTTAAATTGCAATTTACACGACATTACAAAGGATTTTTACTGCGAAAATTCTCAATTGACATGCATGTCACCAGAAGCCATCACATTACATATGCCAAATCATTGCTCTTGGTCTCTTGAAAATGGAGAACGGCACTTCAGGGTCACTATGATGAGTAACTAATGTGTCCAGTTGAAATCAAAGGGAACAGTCTACATCGTCATGGAGATCAAAGGGTAAACAAATCAAATCACAGCCTTTCACTTCTGAGAGTCTCGATCATCCATTTCCAGGCCAAGCCTTAAAGAATCTAACTTTATTTCTTTTATGTTTATGTTCTGAAGGTATTTTCACTCTTTTCTAAACGTAATCATTGATATTTTGGTGGCTCGTAAGAGTCATCTTAGTGGTTGAGTCGATGGACCCTTAACATTTTGGGACATGGTGGAGATGAGTCTTTGGCAGTTTTATGCAAATTAGGCCCACTTTAACCTGCAATCATTGGTTGGAATTCATTTACACAGAATACTGCCATGACGTCATTTTGCACGTGCCACCAATTGGGTCAACGACGCAACGTCATTTTTTACTTTTCAACAAGTCGTTCTAATGATAATCTTATCACGAGTATCAAAGCCAGATTCTGGATTAAATGTAAAATAAGTTTCGTCAACGATTGTCGATGGAACAAGAATCACAATTCCTTTTAAATTAAAGAAATCCGACCTTTACTTCTCTCGGCACAAAAGCTTTGCTCTTTTCCTCCAGACCCCTGTGCATGACTTCACTGTAAATTGGACTGTAAATTGCCGTCAACAACTTCAACTAGCACTTAGGGGTGTGTGCAATGGGAAGTTTAACCACAAGTCTGTTGGCAATCTTTGCCACTGGTCATTCAACATTAACAAGATCGAGTTCTGAGGCAATGCTGAAAGTGCAGGAAGGTAGTAAGAGCAGCTGAATTCTTGTTTTCTATTCTACCAGAATGATATGAAAAAGTGAAGGATGAAATTGAGTGTCTGTACTGAATTGAAGGATATTTTAGAATTCATACGTCAAAGTCACATGGAGTTGCATTGGAAGAATTACTTTCTAAAACCAGTTAATCATTTTACCCAAAAATTTTTCCTTACACATTTTTTCTGACGATGTGTTGAGCACACTTCCATAGTTCCAGTGGTACATTTTCTTGCATCTATCATGATACAAAGGTTAAACTGTCTTAAAGTCAGAAAGCAAAGCCGAAGAGTGTGGGCAACTAATAGGTTTACTAGAGATTTACAAACCAAACATCTTCAAGATGTCTGGCCCATGTTATTCGGGAAGCAAGACAGTCACGACTTAAAAAATCTTTAACGGTATTAATCAAACCGGTGTGGTGATTTTAACCGACCCCTTCTTTTCAGCCCCACCCCTTGGATTATTTTGACTGTTGTGAGTGGGACTCATTGTTCATAAACGTTGGTTTTCTTCTAATTAAATTATTTTTAAAGTCATAATGTTGGATACTTTAATATACTCAATCAAAAAAATACTCTGCTCCTTAGGTTAAGGAGGGTGCCCACTTAAAACGGGGGATCGGTAAACGATACTACACCGGTCAGACTGTCAATACACCTTCCTGCACAAAAAACAGGAATTTTCTGGATATAACTTAAAGCTTGCTAAAAGTAAATTTCTGCTTAGACATCAGTATCGGGCACTTACATAATCTATAGCTGTGATTTCTTTCACAGGCTGTGGCTTCATTACCATTGCCCTGTTATTTTATTCCAGATACCAGTCCCCGAATATTGCATTCTAATTCTGCAGCACCGTAGAAAGAATATTCATGGGGAGACACTCTCATAAGCTGTAATATCCATAACAAATAGCAGCCCCATACGCTACTCAAAAATCAACCTGGCTTTTAACACCCATATTTAGCGTGCTCAAGAAGATATTACACAAGCTCTATTTTAAGAGAATCTAATGTTTTCTCTCAAGCTGAGTCATAAATTCATGCTCGCCATATTTGTAGTGCGTAAAACTTTCCTGATCTACTGCCGTTTTGGTGCATTTCTATGCATTTTAATTTTTGAAGAAAGGTCTCGGATTAGCTTTTACCGAATGAATTTTATTTTATGAATTGGTGGCTCGTTGTTACGCTTTGTTCACAGGTAACGACACTGAATTCATTTTAATGCGGCCCGATAAAAGTTTTAGCATTGTGCCAATGGATCGGACTGAAATTCGGGCTAAATGGGTTCCAGACCCATTCTGCCCGTCAAAGTTACCGTCATCATTGACACAATGCTAAACTTTCTCGGTCCGAATATCGGTGTCTGAGTCTGTCTGTGTCGTTATGTGTGAACAAGGCCTAAGAGGCGTGGAACCCATTTAGCGCGAATTTCAGCCCGTCACCATCAGCACAACGCTAAACTTTCTCGGTCCGAACATCGGTGTATGTGTCGTTACGTGTGAACAATGTATTATACGTTTCTGTTGCCCCCATGAAGCTAAGTCGCCGTTTGTTATTCATTACTAAGAACGTTCTTACACGTGTAATGTGTTAAGAAAGAATGCTATGTTTTCACTGACAACCAGTACATTTTCAAGCTATCTTCAATATACCTAAGTTCTATATTTGATTCAGCCGAGACCTTTCGTTTTTCTCTGCTTCAGTTTGGCACTTATGTCCCCAATTTTTTTTTAAAAAAAAAGAAAGAAGAAGTTTGGCATTCCCATCTCTTATAGGCATTGTGATGATGGCGCCTGTTGGGATGTGACATCCAGGTTGCCTTAGTATACTGCTCAACGAGATTCCTGTTGTTTTTGTTTGTGTCACATCCGAACAACGGAATCTACAATACATAGACATGCACGCCCCAGTGTGGTGTTGACTTTGTACCAAAATGGTGGAGAATTATGAGAATATGAATGTTTGTTAGTAACAGTTTGTACCGAAATAAACTTCAAAAAATCCCCTGAAATTTTTTTCAAATCTCAACCTGTGAATTCATTCCAGTTTAAACAAATCTTTCATGTTCCTTTCAATCACTGTGGTATGAAGTTTCAAGTCTCTTTTTATTGGGAATATTTTTCCATTTGGAAAACCTGTCCCATAGCAACCTGCAAAATATAAATGACTGTTTGTTTGCTGTAAATCTCGCTTTTCCTGTTGAAATTGGACTAATTTCTTTCTCATTATTTACTCAGTGTACAGATAAATGAGGACTCCTACACTGAAAATTCATAAAGAGATGTAATTTAAAATCAATGTTCCAGCGCTGTGCGTTATATGTTGAGGTAAATTGGGAAAATACCCTCGTTTGAACACTTGTCTAAAATTTAGTCCTTAACACTTGTATTCTTGCGATGATACATTAATCAACGTATGCTCTTCGAATTTTCATCTTACCGTCATTAATTCATGATTACAAATTTGAAATATTCAAATAATATTTATTTTGAAAGTCATTCTGCTTCTACGTCACGATTTCGGTAACAGAAACGTGCGACAAAGTGTAACCATGAGTGACCGAAATGGCAGTAGCATTCTGATATATTTTTCAGTGGTAGTTTTCCATCTTGAATGTGTCCAATTACAATACTACCTTAGCTGCCCTGTTTCTGAATATGAATTCAGATACTCAATTCCAGTCAATGTTTCAGGTCTATAAGTCTGGAAAACATATTGGTGACCTGTGTACCTCTTGACAATGATTCACATGGATATTATGCAACGGGGACTATTGTTTGCACTTGTGTCTCTGCAATGTTAGTGTACTTCTGTGAGAAATGAAATGACATGTGAAGTAGTGATGGAATCTTAAATTTACTGCACGCACAGTGAAGGATCTTTAATTTTTATTTAGTATCCACAATCCAAACAAAAATCGATCGTCCATGTTTGGGATTCATGGTGTGGGTGACCAGAACGAACCACTTACTGTGCTCGTCTCCTCCGCACAGATCTAACTCTTTCACCACTGTTTTCGATTTACAACCATAGTAACAAGGAAGCCTCGCTCAAAGAAAAATTACCCACGGGGCAAGAAGAAGCCTTCACATTGCGGAAACCAATATTGTTGTTTTAATGAAGGAAACACGGAAAGGGGGAACTGGTGGTTGACTGGACGTTTTCTGCCTGTGAAATGATGATGTCTTATATGATCAATGGGTCTGCAGTGGTTTGCAGGCAATGGCGGTTTGAATCAAAGCATCTTATTGATTTCCACGCAGTTCATCAATACGATATCATTGATTTGATTCATGGCTTCTCTGGGAGTAATCCGAAGAAGGAACTGGGTATCAATAGGCTTAACCTATCAGAGCAAATAGACGATACAGGAAGACGAGGAATGGCTCACAAACTGCGCATACAAAAACATAAAAAAGACGTTGCGTTGTTGACCCAATTGCTGGCAAGGGCAATCACTAAGCTGACTCTAACAAGCCAGTAAAAATGTTTCCTACCCCATTTCTACAGGTTTATTTTGTTCCCCGTGAAAACAATTATGAAAGGATATATCCTAAGATGCTATCACTTGTTCTTATCTTGATTATATTATATTATGTGAAACATACTGAGGATCACTCAATCAAGTGCAAGTGATGTTATCTATTAATACTTTTAATTGCACAGCTAACACAGAGTCTATTGATGTTGAAAATACACTAATATGGTTTCAGTTGGCAACAAATTGATATAAAATTTCCATATGGAAAGGAATATAAAACACACAATAGAAATGTCACACTCCAACTATAAGTAAATAGAGAAATGGAGATTTATAGCAGTGTTGCTTTCGGTTCTATTTGCCAAAGGTAATCATTACATTAGGCAGCTAAACAATGTATCAAAATATTATGAAATGCGTTTGGTGATCACTAAGCATTAAAACCGAAAATGAAATTTTCATTGATGAATCCATTATAACAAATGAACCAAACACCATCAAAATGCTGCTATCAATACTTGTCGCGCTGAATTCTGAAAATTAGTAATGGTTGTAGCACACTTGTATCTAAGCAAAAATGGTATATAGCCATGTGAGGCCTTTTTGTGTACAGGTCGGACACGGCTAATTCGAACACGGTTAAATTGAAATTCCACTTAATTCAAACTTTTTGCTGAATGTTTGCCACTTTCCTATCTTTTCAGAGTTAAAATGTACGCTTAATTCAAACATAGTTAATTCGAAGTTCCTCTGGATCAAAGCCATAATTCAAACAAATAAATCAAACAAAGTTCTAATTCGAAGTTTTAATTCGAAGTAAACTCTAATTCGAAGTTTATTGAAAAGTTTGAATTACAAGACATTGTTTAGTTCAAATTTCCACCTAATTTGAAGGAAATCCTTGGTGTGGAATCATTTCCAATTAACTGTGCCCGACCTCTATTATTGTTATTTACCATTTGTATTCGTCATAGTCACTTTTGAATTTAAGGATAATTTTCTGGCATCTTTGTCCACAATTAGGTTTTAAGATCAGATTCACGTTCAATGTACTGCAAATCCATGACACTAATTTCTGGTTTTATCTGAAGCCATATGAATATCATATCCCCTAAATCCGTCAGACTTATCTTTCTGACAAGCGATGTGTCGGAGAATATTTTTTTTTGTTAATTGGAAATCGATATTTTCTTCTTCTGGAGGATAATCAGTGCGCATGCCTAGATAATCAGTACGCATGCCTCATATTTGTTGCACATTATCTCGTCCATAAAACTTGTCGCAAATCATCGTCACGTCTCCCTCCTTATTATCATCATCACCACAATGCACCGTGATTACTTCTGTATGAATGTCACCCGAAGGAGCCGTTCTACTGAGGTCCTCGTCTTTGAATGAAAACCCTCCATCGATGTCCACGGATCTAAACATTGTTCCTTGGAAAGCTACGGTCTGGTGTAATCTAAGGATGAAGCATTCCGTCTTGAGCAATTGGTGGATTCCCCAGCTGTGTGTGGTTCTGTTGTCCTCGTCAAACAGCACTTTCCTAGCTTTGAGTTGTTAGGAGTGAGACTCATCATACTTCATGGTTAGTTTCTAGTAAGGGTTAGTTCTGGCTCTAGTTAACTAATTGTTAATGCTAAGTTAGGTCTGATGAATAACCGTTCCATCTGCCTCGTTATCGTTCTTGTTGGTTACTTGGTTAGTTCACACAGGAAGTTGTTAGTACGCACGCGCAGCGCATCAGTGGTACAACTGCTGATAGGCTTAGTACAAAGTGACTACCAGCAATCGAACACTGGTGCACTGAGGGTGCCATCTAGACAGGAAGCGTACCAGATGTCATCTACAGATAGGTTAATAGCAAAACGCCACAATTATCCAGGTTATGCAAAGCACGAACGAGATGAATTCATTTTGTGGTGTTTTCGTTTCCATGGAAATGGATGCTTTTGAAACGTTTCCTTCATTTCTTATTTACACCTACTTACAGGTAGAGTGTGATTACATTTCTGATGCTGTTCGCATTTAGTTGTGTTTGCTCAAACTGTTTAAACAAAAACTGTCACGCCATTTCACTCGTCTTTTATTTCTGAGATCCTGTAAAGCTGCAGTTTGTGATATTTTAGCAGTTTTGGAAAATAAGATGAGACACACAATATGAAGAATAAAATTTCTCCCATTATCATTAAACTAACTTCTTTTTGATACAAGTGTAAATATTATTAAAATAGAGAAAAAAGCATAACCGTTGTCTCCATGTTTCTGTTTCATCCAGCATAAAATATTAGATACAATTCTACTAGAGAGTATTTGGACAGTGTGTGTACACAGAAGATTGCAAGAAGAGCGAGATGGTAACCTAAAGGTGCACGTACAATCTGCGCACTAGTACACTGGACTGACTGGTGACGTTGTGTGAGACTAGCAAGTTTAGTCCCTTGATCAGCCCACATTGAGACATCTAATGAGAATTTGGGTGAACTAAAAATTTTTGAACAACATTTTTTCCTCTCAGAGGAAGTGCATCTCAGATAGTCTACGCACGCATACTAATGATTTAGTTTCAATGTCACCCCTCATAACCATGGTAACGGCATATTAATTCCCAGTTCATCCATCTTAGTTTTGCTCCATCTTTATTTTGTGCTTTTTCCATTTCAGAAAAATATAGATCCCTGACAAACAGTTTGACTGTGCATTTGCCTATTCCCAAGGTGACTAATAATTTGTCTTTTTCATTCCTGCCTCAACAAATGAAGTATTTTGATGAATAGACTTTTAAATACTTGATTAAATTGTGCAAATGGTCTAAGAGATTACAGATTTGATTGTTAGGATTTTCGTAGTTTTGAAAGAAATTTGACAATATCTTACACTAGAATTGCCAAATAGTTTTGACACCTAATGTCAGCCTCCTAAAAACCGTCAGCAAATACCCAGAAAGGCAATATTTCAACGTTTTCCTTTTTTGATATACTTGATATGTAACGAAAATTTAGTTACCATTGAGAGATTTTACAAAAAATAAAAGAGATGTGACCAAAACAATTGGTTTTCAAGAGGTAAAAGTTTATCTAGATCTATCCAAATCAAATAGAAAGCATTCCACGTACACAAATACATCTTAGGCAACATTAAATTCAAATTCAGACTCTTTCTTTCACGAAAGAAAACAAGCAAGCAAGCAGACATGCCATTTTCTCTGCTCTGTCTGTAGATTACTTCTTCATCATCTTTAATAATGCATCATTCTTCCAATGAGATCAAACAACGAAGAACAATTTCAGAAGTAGAGAACATTCTTAGTGCATTGTCTAGTGTTTTATTTAGACAGTAAGTGTTCATTGCATGTCTTTTATGGTACCCAAAGGACTAATTCCTGTGGTGCTGAAATATAAATTTAATGTAATTCACAATGCTGGATTTTCTTTTAAAGTTCTTTCTCAAATAGCAATACATGACAAGTTTCCAATGAAACTTGATTCTTTAATCAACAAAAAGAATCTCGAAATGACATTCCATCGTAATTAGAAGGAATAAATGCGTAAAATTATAGCAAGATAACTACTATTGGCTATGAAACTAAATCCAAACAGTCGGATAGAAATAAATCCATTCAGAAAACAAACATTAAGTATCACTAGGCGAAGGGATATTCTTTTGTGCAACACACAAGGAGCAATTGTCATCAACCTATCGTTAATAAGTGAAAATCATTACCTGTAGGCAGACTAATGTCAGTTTATCTACAAGCATCTTTTGTCGTATGTCATTAAATATTGATGTGATAATGCACTACAGTTTGATAACAAAGGTTTTTAAATAACGGGGAAAACGTTGCAATAAAAATAACCGAGTCAACTGATTCGATTTGGTAATCATTTATGCACTCAGTTATCTTCTCTGAATTAATACTTCCTATCCAATTAACAGGCAGGTGTCCCAAATTGAGGATCACAACTTTCCGAACAGATTTCCTGATTTTTTAAAGATTATTTATCAATCATGTATCGTTCACGAGCAAAACAAACAATGGACATGTAAGTTTCAAGTCCTAGTTCTTTTACCATACGCCAGATATTCATCTTGATTTTACAATGTCAATGTCAACAGCTGCTCCGTAATCTCTGACATTTTCCCAACACGATAACAATCACTACGTTTTCAAGCATTTTATATAGAGCTTCTGCAAATCTGTACAAAAGAGCTTTTAACGTAAGAAATCTTTCACCACATAATGGAGTTAGATCACGGGTATCCCATTGTAGAATATAGGTGAAGCTTCAAAACTATTTCAGACCCTAGTGCTGTACCAAAGTGGTTAAATTCCACTGTGCGTCTTCTTGTTCCAAACACTCAGGCAAGAATCTATTACACTGCTGTGCAGCGTCTTATGGTCTGTTTACACTTAACGTCTGTGTTTGCGTCAATGTCAACATTTGCGTCAACTTTAACATTGTGTTAATGATGATGCAAATGTTTGAACCCATTCTCTGCATTTGTGTTTGTGTCACCATTCACTCAACACAAAACTTGACGCAAACAGTGATGTTGACGGAAACGCAGACGTTCAGTGTAAGCAGAGCTTTATATTCTCAATAATTCTGTTTTATTTGTACGACAGCGTAGCAGGCATTGCTGTAGTTGTAAAGTTCTTCTTACTTTTTAAAATGGGAATTAAGGAAATGGTGTCAACGTTTCCTTCAAACACACCCACCCCCGCAACTGTAAAACTACACAACTTCTACCTCAGCAATACGACCTTGGTATATATTACAACCGCACTTCTTAGGAAATAATCAGCACACAAAGAGCTAGAATACTTACTGTGCTACCACGGCAACCAATCAAAGAGCAAGGTTATAAAGTATATCTGGTGAGATTTCTTCTCTGTTGTTGTATTTCTGCCGGGGGAATGTTAACGATCTTATTAAATGTCATTCATATACAGGGAAAATGTGTAAATTAAAACTTGAGCTGAAGGTTCTGCTACCTGTTTAATACTAACTAAATAAACAATCTACGGTATCACGCGGGGATTAACCTTTCATTAAAGCGTCTCCTGGACATTATCAAGGACCAGAATCAAATAGCTGATACTTTGGACTTTAAATGGTAGTTATCTTTTGTTTCCAAGTCTGGAATTTTTGAATGATCCCTTAGATTGATTCAGAAGAGAAATTATCTGTGGAGTTATACTCTAATAATAAAAGTTTATTTTTGAAAAACAAAAAACAGCGCTCATGTTTTTCCAAACTAAGTAACTGCATATCCAGTTTGTATCCAGGCGGAGGTACTATTCGTTGCAGACTGTAAAATTGTGAGCACTTGATTGCCATGGTGTTCAAGACACGTCAGTTGAAAACAGCGCTTTCAGACTGAGGAATAAAAATGAAATTGATTGAAATTTGACAACAAATGACAGATGAAATATTGTCCCTTCCATAATTGCATGAACAATTTCTTCCATTGATAGCCTCCTTTGGGGATTTACTGTGCTGGGGGCTACGATCCTAATTGTCTTAGTTCCATCCCTTGGGTAAGGTTTTTCTCCCTTTTATCAACTGTAAATCCACATATTTGCACAGTGTGTAATATTTTGGCATCAATTCAATATGCTTATTTTTTTTTTGTACAATCATTATTTTTGAAACATTTACTTCAAATAAGAAGTGATTTCCGCCTTTTCGAATGGATCGAGCTATTATTCTAAATCTGCTGAATAACAATGATGGTATTTTACCCCAATGAAAGTAACCGAAAAATTACGCTGTTCTACCGAAAGATTCAATGGGACTCTTAAACAGAACACGATTTATGAATTGGAAGTTTTTCAAGACGGCTTTGAAAATGATCCCTTTTAATTCTCCACGAATTCTGCCCTTAATTCCGACTTATTAGAATGTTCAAATTTCGACAGGAGCAAATTAGAGCACCATTCCTTTAGCTGTCAAAATCCCTCTTGAAAAGATGAAACGAAACGAACAAAAAGAATCAAAGTGAAAAGCCTCAGATAAATATTTTGAATCTTGTTTTCAGTTTCCAAATGAAAAAAACAAATTACTGACCTATATTCTTGGAAAACAGTTCATTTAAAAGTAGAGTGTCGTCTAAGAAAACAACATCAATTAAAGTCTCAAGTAAATCAATTTAAGTGGACTGTGGGACAATTCTCCCAATGGAAATATTTTGCGATCATTTATCCCAGAAAATCCACCGTATGTTTTCTGGGATTACGTGTAAAATTATTTAGTTTGCACGATAATCCTCCACAATCCTGATAAACCTGTTCTCCGTTCCATGGCTGCCCACTCAGCGCAAATAAGCGTCTCGCGCATGATTTCACACATCTTGCGCATGATTTGACGCACTAAACCACGCGTGAAATGTAGCCAGTGTCGTCGTTATCAGATTCATTAGCTGCGCACAGGTCTCAGTGCCGTCTGGCCTGGTTCACAGCATTGAGAGAAAATCGATAGCGCGGTCCCCGTCCAGGTCCTATCACACTGACCCGGGATAGCGCGGTCCCCGTCCTGGTCCTATCACACTGACCCCGTAGAGGGTTCACAATCACATAGCCTTTGTAAACTTTCAGAAGCCAGGGAATAAATGCACGGACTTCTGGAGTAAATCTCAAGTTAACATACCTTCCTA
Source organism: Haplosyllis leylae (assembly GCA_038406175.1). Classification (NCBI taxonomy): domain Eukaryota; kingdom Metazoa; phylum Annelida; class Polychaeta; order Phyllodocida; family Syllidae; genus Haplosyllis; species Haplosyllis leylae. The sequence continues at coordinate 11,810 of JBCAUG010660444.1, read as the reverse complement.
AAATGGAAAAACAAATTCGCCACCATATGCGCAACTACGAATGGTTTGTTCACCACGATGAAAACACACATCGTTAAGTATCAACGTTCAAAAAGAAGTTGTACTTCTTGGAAAGAAACATCAGATATTAGAACCCGCATGTTCTTCATTATATCCCGCAGTGTTTTGGTTGGATGAAAGTCTCCAGAAAGGAAAGAGTGACGAACAATGCAACACAGCACAGACTTCATCCTCATTTCCTGACAATATGATAAAAACATGCAATTTACATTAATATGGTAATGGGTCCCAGGAAATACAAATATAGCTGAATCCCTCAGCTTTCAGGCCCCAGATATACACACGTCTTAAGGTGTGTTTACACTTTCCGACCCCGTGCCCGTCACCGTCAGAGTTTAACATTGTGTCTATGGTGACGGAAAGAATGGGTCTAGAACCCATTCGGCCCGTCAACCATAGACACAATTTTATACCTTCACGGTCACAGGAACGGTGACGGCGACGGCAGGTGTAAACAGACCTTAAAGTTAAAGTTACATTATTTCCTCTTCTGCAGAAACGTCCGTGTCCACGTTCACAACAATATTGGGAATTAATAACCTGTCTACAGGAGTTTTAAGAAGGTCTCAAGGCATCCATCAGTTCACCTCGGTCAACAGTCAAGTAAGATTAATAATGTTGAAGCTAATGAGCCGCAGGTGAAGTTCGGGTATTGCATTCTTCTAAGTCTGTTCAGATTTGGGATTGAAAGCTGTCATGGTCAAGAGAAAGTGAGGAAGATGGAGATGGATGGTTTGAATTTATATTCATCTTTAACATATTTCTAGGTTTCCAATTCCGACAGTTCAGCTCTGACAGAAGAAAGGCGCTAGCAGGCGGAAACAAGGTCGCTCCAGAATTGTTTATGTGTACAATATTATTCAACTTTAAAATTATGGAATCAACTTCGAGTAGCAATTTACATACATGCATTATGTTGCATTTAAGGATATCAAAACACTTTGAATTTTTCCTTCCGCCATGTAAAGTACAAAGCTTTCTTGGTCACGTCAGTTGAAGTTTAAAATAGAAGATCGTGGGTTTCAGACAAAGTTCCACGTTACGAGAAATCTGTCACTAATTGTCATTGTCATCGCTGATTTCTACCTTGCACAACACGGTTGTCAGGGGTAACTAACTGAAGCCATTAGACTATCGTGCGGACTAATCATCTGTGATGTGAAGGGGCAGTTCACGGAGTGCAATCATCGCTGTAAAATAATTGCGGATCGCGTGTGAAGCGAGATGGGAGACGTGGCCTGGCTCAGCGGAGACGTGGAATTAGTCGGTTCTCAGGTGTGTGAGGAACGACCTGGCATCCAAGGCCACCTAGCTGGAACCCAACACCTGGGGAATGACTAACATAGAGCCGGTTTCAAAGTTTTCTCATAAGTACAAATTCCTCTGAAATATATTTGAATTTTAAATTTTAATCACGAAAAATATCTCGCGTCTGAGTGCGAATTTGTTCAATAATTTCTACTTGAATAATCGCTGACAGCTACAACACAACACTTTTCTCGTTTCCATTTCTCCGCTCTCTTTGAATTGCAGGCAAAAATAGTAGTTATGCGCTGCACAAAAAAGTTGACAGCTTACAGAACAATCTATCTCTCTCTAGACTGAAGTCGTTTTCGGCAAAAATCGATATTGTGCCAGGATTACAATGCAGTCGGAAAGGAAGGTCTCCGAGAGGGTATCCAATTTTACGTAAGGGTCTAATCGGAAGACCCCACGGTAGGGATAATACACTAACTGCGCCTAATCTCTCCGCGACAGGCTCCCACAATGCAATTGAGTAGTCCCGCAGATAGTCACAGAACGCCAAGACAGTCCCGCAGAAAAAAAGAACTCCCTCAATGTAATACTGGGCTTTGGGGCTAAGAGATAGGGTTGACCTTTAGCATTAGCTGCCTATTGTTTCATTGGCTTTTGCAGAGACACTTTCTGCTTTATTGAGTGTCATTTAAGGCTATTTAACTGTTTGTTTGGTGTTCTTGTTTCCACCATGATTGATGGGAAGGCAATCTACAGACCTGTGTAACTCTACTCAAAGGGATTTTTTGTACTTGAGGCAAAAATTTAGGATAGTGATCACCAATTCAGTGAGTGTCTCTGAGGATATAAAACAGCGAAGAGATGAGGAATTTCAAATCTGTATGGTAGTCGTGCTTATTCAAAACCTAATATAAGCTTTGAAACAGAATTTCCTGCTGTTCTGTTAATCTTTGTATGACATATCTGTTAATGTCGAGACGTACAGGACCCGTTTACACCAAGCTCAGCATCAACACTGCGACAACGCTTGCGACAAAGCTCTCAGCGAAATCAGTGGAGTCACTCCAAAATGGGTTACAACCCCATTCTAGAATGACTATTTGTTTCCATTGATTTCAATGAGAGTTATATTGCAAGCGTCGTCGCAGCGTTGACTCTGCGTTGACGCTGACGCTTGGTGTAAACGGGCTTTCAAAATTGCGTTAAACAGTGACGAAAACATCTGAACTATCGTAACGTTGGCGGAAGAAGTGAGCTAGAAACCTGACATCTGAGCAGATGTCATGTTTTCTGAAGAACGAGATCACAGTGAAGCATGCATTAATTTCACAAGAACATCGTCTAATTGATAACGTCAGATCGAAGCGAACTCAAAAACAGGCAAAAGCTTCTGCTGTCAACATAACTCTACCGCTCCAGGTAGACATGATCTGAGTGCTTTTTAAGCTCTGTTTGCGTTTGAGTTTGAGCTTGTGTTTCAGTTAAAAATCAAAATATTTACGTTTTTGTATACAGTCAGATGCTAATTCAACTGTATACAATGGTACTGTATACACTCATATTAACATCCGACTGTATACAAAACCTAAACAATAATATTTATGTTACCATTTTTGATACAGTCAGATGCTAATTCGACTGTATCCAACGCTTTGTATTCAGTCGATTAGACTCTGTCTGTATCCAAAACTTTCAAACAGAAAGCTCGAACTCAAACGCAAACAGAGGTAGTAGGACTACACCATGATGTGGATGACAATGTTACTTACGCAATATTGCGTGGGCGAAATATTTAAGATTCATTTCTTTTCTACGAATTCAATTTACCTAAGAGACAAAAATCCGGGTTATAGCAACAGCAGTCGCATTTGAAGCGGTTGGCATTATACCTAATATGATGTTGGCCATACGGCGGAACAGAAAATAAATGAAAGGGTCACATTGTGAAGGGCGGATAGAGCTGGAGTGGTTAAGCCTCATTCACATTGTGCGTTTTTTTGTGATTGCGACTGCGATTTTTCTTATCGAAACAAATGGGTTGTTCAGGACTCAATGGAAGTGTTCATACTGTGCGACTGTGACAACATCATCAACTCCTATGTAGCCCATTACAAGCAAAAATAAATCGCAGTCGCAATCAGAAAAGATCGTACGGTGTGAACGAGCCCTTACAGTTATGTCTGGTGACGTAAATATTTCCAAGCATCTTAGGACAGACATGAGACGTGTAACAATTACCATACAGACTCGTACACGTATGTGCGGTGCAGGCCTGGCTAGGTCTGCAGACTGTTTTTGGTGGACACTTAAAAAACATAGTCCAACATAAATTCCAGGGATTTGCGTAGGCTGCCGACTGGCGATTTCTACATAGAGTCACCGTAATTCTTCGTGAGATTTGCAGTGTAATGAGCTAACTGATAAATATTTGATCGTAATGCGAATCAACTTCCTTTGGCCACTGTATGGGTGGCATGTTTCTGCACACATTCAAAACTTCCCTTGAAAACGCAAATAGAATTATCATCGACCACGGCCAACTTCAATCTACTTCCACATCTAGGTATTTTAAGATTAAGAGGTTTAAAGGACACATATACTCTGTATTAGCTGACCAGAGTTAGCGGACAGTGACTGTTAAGATCGGCTCCACTAATTAAACCTAATCCCGTGCACGCCCTTTGTCTTTGAGCCCATCATCGTCCTGGTCGGTAAAATTAATTAACTACGTTACTACTCGCTAAAGCAAAGTCTCGTTTCACAAAGCCCTTTGTAAGCTTTCAAATGTGAACCAGTTGACACCAGCTTTGCTTTTAGCTAAATGAAGCTAGATCTACTAATGCTTACTGGAGTTGGCAGTGATTTTGACTGATAGCTTTGTTTAGAGGAGCTTTCTCTGCAGAGAATAGCGTGTGTGATTATACATACAGAAGTAATGTAGACAGTCTGACGCACTGAATTTTTTTTCAATGACTGAAATATTTTTTCAGTGCATTAACAACACAGCCGTTTTTTGTGCATCTTTTTTAGCTCTTGAATGAAAAATTCGAGACATCAGTTGATCATCTTGATTAAATAGTGACCGCTTCTGCACACAAATACAGCGTCATAATATCATGCCCTAATAGGACATCATGGCGTCATTTCCTTCAGGAGCTTGGAAACCGTTGTCATGCAGGGTTACTTTTTTGCACATCCATATTGTTGCATTGATGAACAACTGGGTCTATTTTGTCTTCGACGTGATCCTTTAATTCTGACACTCTGAAATGTCATTTTAACACATTTTAAATACAAGTTTCCCCAACCTCTAAACGATACAGTAGCGCAGAAACAAAACAACATCCGCAGTTGTGCAGATACTGTTTTTAAAATCCACGACAATCCGTGTTTGTGTGCATGCTTAACTTTTTTAGACATTATAACTCCACACGTTCTAGTTCATGATTAACTCGAAATACGTACGAATTAAAATTGAAACAAAGATCGAACAGCAATCGTGCATGACTTACATGGCACTTTCACCGACCAACAGATTCGTATTCGATATAAAACATGAAAACCAACACATGTCACTGGATTTCAATACAAAAACCCGCGAGAAAAGATAAAAGCAACATTCGCCATGTGTCACAGCGAAACTGAAGATAAAAGGGCATAAAGTGCTGGAGAGATAGAAGGAAAAATAAGGTACAAACCTCTTCGGTTGCTTATTTACGGCTGAACTGATAACATTCATTGTCAGCTACGGTACTGCTGTCTATATCTGGTACAGTTATATAAATCTTCTTTCATCGCAGCTTCATAAATTGAAGATAAAAGATGCCAGGCTCATTCAAGGGCCGTATTGAGATTCTTAAAAGCTATTGCCAATCATCATTTGAGAGTTAGAAATGGAGATAAATCGACGCACGTTGCGCTTATGTACTTACAATGTCGTAGATTTATCTCCCACAGTTAGGTACGGCAAATGTCTGATTGTTTAGCTTGAGTTTGCGTTTGAGGTAGCGTTTGAGTTACGCAAATGTGATGAATGACAAATCATCACTTTTCTCTTGTCTGAAAAGTGGCAATTTAGCCATTGTTACTATTGACATTTTGATGCTAAAAATGCTGATAGTGATGATGGCTAAATCATCACTTTTCAGACATTTTTGTAAATATTATTCTCTTTTGTAAAAGTGACGATTTGTTATTCCTCACATTCCCGTAACTCAAACGCTACCTCAAATGCAAACACAAACTCAACCCGAAAAGATCCACCGGCAAATAGGATTTATGTTAACAAAATGCACCTACATTTTCTTTTTTTCGGAGTTCTGTAGTTGCGGGGTTTTAACAGTAATTTTTCTCCCTGTGCACTTCTTAACGATGGTGTTTAAAATGAATCAATAGTTCACATCGGTGTAAGCTGGCTATCCTTCAAACAAAAAACTGCAATTTTAACAGTTAGTCTTTTCCTTTAAATCTTTCGATTTTACTTCCCAAGTTTTCAATGCAAGAGACAAATCTTCCTCTTTTTTTTCTCCGTGACATGAACAGCTTTTTCCGCCATAAACTGGAAAGTATTTGCTTTCATGGATGTCCGAAGCACCAGGCCAAAAAAAGAGCCAATCCCACTTACCCAAGGCTCTTCAATGTTAACTGCTTGTTGACCAGCTTCAATATGTTGCTTAACCAGCTCTGCCTGCCCTGATCAAACTGCCTGCTGTATCATCACTTTGGGCAATATATGAACGGACCAGTTTTCGTCACTGTTCTTTTGGAAACCGCGAAACTAACATTATTCTTTCTTTCAAAGGGAAAGACAACAAGACATACTATCTTAAAGAAGGATGTTTTTGGTTTTTAATATTTTTGTGTTCCCCCAACTTTTCTGACTAAAGAAGCCTTCACGGTGAGACTCCGTTTGAATTTAACTTGTTGGAAGCCACTCCCCTGTATCCCTGCCTAAGCCTAAGAAATCATTTAATCATTCTCGGCTACCAAAACCCACATGATGAAAAAAGATAACAGTTTCAAAATATTCAGTTAGAAATATCAACACTACAACCGAATGTCAGTATTCGTAATTATCACTACGTAATCAAGTTATACTTCACCGACTCATGGCGCGCCATTGCCACTGCTAGCCAGCCTGCAACCATCAGTACATTTTAGAGCCCTTAGTACAATGTAAACGGAAAATTGATCAAGCAACTAATCTGAGGAGGCACTGAATAAGAGAAGCCCTTGAAAGTCCAAGCATCCTTCTTCAATATGTTGCTGAACAAACACAGAGAAATCCAACCCACAGCAACCAAATGCGGTATGGCACGTTTGCCGACCTTAATCTTGCTCTTCCTTTGACCAACGCTTCCGAATAAAGGTCATCGCAGCAGATCGTAGAATGAACAGATGTTAATATAAACCGTCTAGAATCTTAAGATTTTGCTGAGGCAAGTTTTGAAAAGAAATTCAGATTGTTTTTCTACAATAAAGTAGCAAGAATTCTACACTGTGATAACACATGGTGAAACCTCTGCAACGTAATCTTTTCCAGTGTAAAAACAAAATACAAATTCTTGTCTGCTTAACTACATTGTACACTCAGAATCTGAAGTGAGCTCAAATTGTTAAGATCAAATAAACGCCACTTACCAATTAGAACACCAAAGCCCCATCTCCTCGCAATCTTGCATGCACAATGAATGTACGGTAGAACCGCCTCGCCTGCAATCCAATGCTCAAGTGTTAAAGCATCCAGCTTCTTCTGCGCTTTCCCTGCGCACAGCCCCCGCTTTAACATTCACTGCCTTTCTCTCTCTCTCTCTCCTGATGTGTCGCCTGCCTGCAGGAGACCTATACTTTGCTAATCTGCGACTGAGTAGGTCTCTGTATTGGATTGCCTTTTCCAATACAATAGGAGACACAGGCATCAGAGTTACGAGAAGCTTTTACAACCTTTGCACTTTAAGAGCTTATTCGGGCTGGGAGAGGTCAAAAGGTTACTCTCGCCAGGGAACCACCCCCTCTGCTATCGGCGGATGTGCAAGCGGAGAACATCCTCCAAACGGCATGTTCGGACCACGTTTTCATAACCTCAACCTGAGTTACAGTGGCGGTATTTGGATGACTTTTGGAGAACCTTAAATTTTACTGTTAGGGAACTGTTGAGTTAAAACGGACCAAGTTTGACTGCAATACCTACCATAGGATTGCCTAATTTACATGCCCCAATCCAAATACACACTGTAGTAAGAGAAGGCGCAATTTGGTGCCCCAGTTACAATTTTACACCTGAATACAAAAGAACAAAAAAAAAAGACCAGGCAAGAAAACTTTTCCTGAAGTGCCACCCAAGTACCGCCATTTTTTCTGTGAGAAAATTGTTTTTAGTGTTCTTAGTTTTAAATGGTTACGTCATTGGTCGCTCTTTTTTTTTGCGCTGTATGCTATCTCAAAAAGACCACGGATGCAAAGCATGTATGTCTTATCATACCACAGGCATTCGATTCATCTACTTTGAACATTTACGCTACAGAAGGCAATCAAGCAATGAGACTCCGTGCAGCTTTAAAGCGAACAATCACTGTCTGTCCATGAAAGGCAGTCCCCAAGTCACCACAGCAAATTCTGAACAACCCAAAACATATCTGGCTTTATTGACAGAACAATGTTAATTTAAAAAGTGTTTTTGTTATGGGAAAAAAACATATGTAAGTTGACAGCCAGTTGGAACCTCTGAACCATGCGTGGTTGTAAAGGATTTCGTCACACTGGGTCCCGTTTACAAAGAGTTCGGTTACAATGAGAACCCAGCTACAACCAGCAGATTCTTTTGCATCAAAATCATTGACAACAATGTTAAAAGTTCGGTTACTACGAGCAGTTTTCTTTGCATCTTTGCTCGTTCTAAGCTACGATAGAATAGATCCATGGAGCTGAGCTTTTCGGTCTGAATTGTTAGATAATTAGCCTCAATGGATTTCACAAAGGTTAAAAGAAATCTCGAAATAGTAAATCTCTTCATCCTCATTTGGTTTCTATAATAATTTTCCACATAAAACGCCTCCCGCAGTTCAGATGAAATAACCACTACTTCTCCATCAACAAATAATGACAATGCCTTTGTAATGCTTCAGTGATATGATGGAGATTTGTGTGAGAGTTTGCGTGTGCTTAGTGAAGGATGGCACGCTCCAAATCAGCTCACTATTGATCGGTATTGATTGCAGTACCCGTCTGTCTATTGATGTTCGCGACACAATGGGATGCGACTGCAAACTCCTTACATGTCAAATCAACCACATTTTCAATTACCGAGCGCTTTCCAAATCAATACACTCAACATCGAGGTTTTTATGTATTTGATGACAAGAGTTTAAAGGACAATGTACCTGGCTTTGAAACCCAGTGTAGACGTCAGCAGAAGTCCAAGACCAGGGTTACTGGTGGCCCAACGAAAAGGATTTACGTACTCCAAAAAAAATTAAATAAGGACAATTTAAGTTCTTTCTTTATACGGTAGCAATTAGTTTCGTATCTGAGCAAAATATCCTGCAACGATCCTAATCCGAAACTAACAAGCATCGTTTCCAAAATGGTCGTTAGTTTACGTCACAGAAACGTGGAATAGTTTTTCCATGGATAGGCGGATATCTTAACCGCCAACTTTCGCACTTATCAACATATTAAACAAAACATATTAAGCTTTTGACAAATGTTCTCTTTCGTTTTCGATGAATCTATTCCCCCCCCCCGTTGCCCGGGGGACGGGGTGTGCCTTTTGCATGTGCGTGTGGTGTAAGTGTACGTTACCTGAGCGCCCATGGGCGGTCCCCAAATGAACGTAATTACACTGGAGCCCGTTTCACCTGCCCCACCCCTACTGTTCTTACTATTGTACGCTTATTAGTCATGTTGCGTTGGTTCTTTCACGAAGAATTATCGAGGGAAACTAATCCGAATCGCTGGAGGCTCGAGCGGCTAATTACACGACGCCGTGACCATAATTACTACGTACATGTGACCGGGGTGATTAGCGCGTATCATGGCACTAATTAATAAATACTTCTTATCTTCGTCTTCCTTATCTGTTCGTGATGCTAATTAAAGGTCTGTTCACACGTAACGTTTGCGTTTCCGTCAACGTTCAAGTTTTACACAGTGGTGATCCAAACGCAAACGCATGTTTCCATTTGTGCATGCATGACCATCACTGTAACACAATGTTTAAGTTTAACGCAAACACTGGTGTCGACGCAAACGAAATCGTTAAGTGTGAACAAACTTTTAACCAAACTGAGCTGAGCTGAAAAGCCGAGTTTTGATGCCAGCGACATGCTGTGAGGGTGTTAATAAACTCGGCGACAAGGACACACTTCAGAAAATCGAGTAAAATGAGCGATTTTTTAAATTTTGAAATCACCTTGACCTTGACCTGTGACTAATACTAGATTATTTTTTAGATGTCAGGTAAAATATTTCTTCTCGTCTTAAGAGTATTTTCATTGCTGACCAAAAAGTAGCAAACGATGAAATTCCAGGAAAGCGTCAATTCCTGTACCGAAAAGGATTTGCAAAGGGAACACTGGGTTGGAAATCTACATTACACCGCAAGGACTCTCACCGACTAAATCTCAAAATATAAATCTAAAACAGTAAGCTGACTAAACTACAGGACGAGCAACAAAATCTAGAGGTTGTGTATAATGTGTACAAAATAAGAAACCACTGGGAATTTTACAAGTACAATTTAAAAGTGTATTTTTAATACAAGGATCTTCACTATAACACCAAATCAACTTCCAAACTTTAGGACTGCACTTCGAGAAGTGCAATTATCCACGTCAGGCCTTGAGTAACAAGAAATGTACGGTGAATTAGCAGGCAGTCATACATTCATAAAAACCTTCCACTCTTTAATTCTCTCCATATTGACCTGAATGTCCTCCTCATCATGTCCGACCCTACCATGTTCAGAAAGGAAAATATTGATATTTCATAAAATCACAGCAATTTATGGGTCATAACGGGTGTATGAAATAAGCAGTTCAAGTCCTCCGATAGGCAGATCATCAATTTCTCCCCAACACACACGTATCAGGGATAGTTATCAGGAAAATTGCAGTGGGGTGACTCCAACCTTTAAAAGTTTTCTCTTTTTCCCATTCGATGGAAACCAAACCGAATATATAAGTCAGCTGATACTAGTTCAACCAACTAACAAGAAAACGTTGCAGTGGGAGGCACACCGCCCGCGATCTCTTGTCCCATCTGGGGGGAGGGGTGGCGACGGCTGCGGTTGGGGGCGGGGGGGGGGAGGTAGAATCAACCAACTAATAAAGGCATGCTTATTGCTGGCTCGTAGAGTCAGCTTATTGGTTACTTCGTGGTGACCTTAACATCCTGTCCTAGCCCTTAACATGAGCCTTTGGTAGTTTTATGATAATTAGTAGGCCTACTTAACCTGCATTCATTGGTGGAAATTTGTTTACACGAGAATGTTGTCATGACATCATTTACGTGTCAGCAATTGGGTCAACGACGCAACGTCATTTTTATATTATTTTGACAGCATTCCTCGAAGATTCACGCCTTAAACTTTTGAAAAAAAGACCAATTTAGGGACAAAATTAAAACCAACTTTCAAAACAGAAAATCATTCAAACGTCTAAATAACAATCCGTCTAGGTTTGGTGAATTAAGTTTGAACTAAAAAAACGGAGAGTTAAATGATTGTTTTGTTTTGTCGATAAGAAGTTTACACGTCTGGAATGAGAACATGAAATATAACTTAAAGTACAGGTATTAGAAAATGTTTCACTGTTGTCAAGGTAACGATGTCGTTAACGCATTACCAAAGTGCCCCATTTAAATTGGGAAAAGTCAAGTGGCTCAATTTGGGAAATAATCTTTTTGTCAAATATAGCCCAGTCCATTGAATAAATGCAAGAGTGAACGACAAGAGGAAACTGAAAACTTAGATTGAATTCGCAATTACGTCTGATAAACCTAGAACTTCGGGCCTGGACATTAAATAGAAGCCAATATCTCCTCACCACTTTTGGCAATTTGGAAATCACCCTGAAAGCTGCATAAAACGACCTGCCACTCCTGTTGGCATGTTCAAGCCACTCAAGATACAAAAACCAGGAATAAATTTCCATTTCAGCTTCGAAAAAGACGGAACAAATTCTTAACATTAATTCCCCTATTACGTTGCGATAGACGACCCTTATAAGCTGCTTATGTGCGCAATGAAATGTGCTCAGAACATGGGGCCTTCTGCAGAACACTACAATTCAGTATCCTTGAACATTTCTTTGATGTTCATTCAAACTCTCAATCCTGCACATACATTCCTTTCTGCTATCATTTTTACCGCCCGCATCCAAAGGATGGGGAAGGTAATTTTTTCAGTCTGTCCACGAAGGGGGGGGGGGGGTGAGGTACTCAGATGACTTGTACAGGGGGGGGGGTACTCAGCTGACTTGTATGCTGACTTGTAC
>JBCAUG010660333.1:0-13825 GCA_038406175.1 Haplosyllis leylae | reverse complement strand
CCCCCCCCCCTGGTTGACTGACAGACAGGTGTAAAACTATTACCTTCCCTCGTACTACGTACGCGGGCGGTAATAAGGCCTGGGCCATGCTGCGATAAAACATTAACATTTCAAAGTTTAAAGCAAGTTTCTCGAGAACTAGTAATCATGAGGCATCAAGTAACGTATGCGCTTGTTCATCACTTGTTCAGTCTACCAAAGTTAACCAGATCAATCAGAAAACTTAACAAAAGTTCAAAACCTGAAAATAATATATTATATTAGCCCGAGGGTTATAAACTTCAAATAATTACTGAAGGATCATAAACTGTTGATTTAAGAGCAAACCCGTTCATTTTTATTTTATTAATACTGGAACAGAACAAAAAAGAGAGAATTTGAAATCTGACTTAGATCAACCTCCATCTTGGCCTTCTTGCTCGCCGTCATTTGTTTACATTCGAAAAGCACGGGAAAATGAAGGCCGCTGATTGGTTGAGATGCACATGGTATTGGCTGTGATGTCACTTCCCTGGTCATGTGATCCAAAAGAAGGCCGCTCATTGGCTACGCATAATCACATTTGCCAGTACAGGGGGTTCCAAGTAATAAGCAATGCCTAGGCATTTCAAATGTAAACAAGATGACTTGGATGATATCACAGTTTATCATCCAAGTCGGCTGATAAACTTGCAGTTTATGACCAAGTAGAACATCAATAACCAATCAAAATTAAGGAATTAATATGAACTCGGTAATCAACTGCATTATCATCCAGAAAAAATGACTTCTCAACCAATAAAAACAGGTAAAAATTGCTTAACCGAGCCCCAGTATTAATAAATTATATTATTACCGCCCGCGTATGTAGTACGACCCAAGCCAGGTCCAGCCCGGGGGGGGGGGGATACCCGAGCCAGGTCCAGCCTGAAGGGGTACCTCCTTCACGCAGGAGGATTTTCTTGTATTGTATTATATTATTATAGCCCATTATATTTTTAATGACGTTTGACTTCCATGGTGGTTTTGTTTCTGTGCTGCCATTCAGAGACACTTTCTGCGTGGTACCTCTACATCATGAGAATTTCGTTGTCCACAAATTTGAATTCTCAATCATTTGTTGTCATCCATGGTTATAGATGACAAACATCTTTAATTCCCCGACAGACAAGGCAGAGGTTTCGACATTGCGACAAAACACTGGTTTTCAGAGAATATATATTAAAGAATGGCAACTTAATTAATGGCAATTGATCCATTGATTATTGAACAATACACATCGTCAATAATTTTTCTAAATATAAGTGTTTATTTAGTTGCATGAGTTTAGCAACAGTTTCTGCAATGTTATGGATAAAATGCTTTCAAAGAGGTTTCGATTCGAAGCGTCACATGCGCGACGGCTTTTTTCGTCACCAAAATGAAAAGTTTGCAAATCAATCGACACCACCTTAAAAAACGAATATGTATGGTTCTGATAGTTCTGAATATGATAGTAGCGAGGGGAAACCATTGAGGCTTCTCGCGTGGGAAGTTGATATGCTTAATGTCTGGCAAAACAGAAGGTTACAAAGGAATGCTTCAGTTTCATCTCATTCCCGCTCAAAAATTACCAACTAAGCGAGTTACAAATCCATCAGAAAATGTACATCTCTGAACCAACTTAATGTTTCTGTATAATTACACAATTCCTGACTGGGTTTTCCTGTATATTAACATCAGAGCATTCAGTACAGTCTGTGCTGCGTTTTAGCAAACAACAGTAAGTAATTGCATTAAAAATTACTCGCACCATGGACATAAATTAATCAGACATTGATTAATTGTACTGGAAATATTGTTATGCCACATCAGTTTTTACGTTTTTCAAGCATTAAATTGGTATTCCAATGTCACTAGTTATCACAACTCAGCGGAACATTTGACTAGTGAATTGAAATTTTTGTCTGTGTTAGGCTTCAAATTAGAAAATTCATTAACAAGGTACTTTAAAATGTGAACCAAGCTGTAACTGAGGCACCTACTTTAAAAGTGGCAGTATTAAAGTAACTCGTCTACCTTTTTTCGAACAGCTTCACTTGCATCTTCTCAGGACACTGAGGTTACTAATCAGGTGTGACGGCGAATTACCATTCAACAATATTATAAGTTACTAGAAATTATAAAAATGACTCCAGTCACTGAACTAGAAAGATAGCCTTTCAAAGTCAATTACCTACGTCATAAGTCATGCTTTGGCATTCACTAAACACTATGAGATAGAAGTTCCAGTTGTAAACACAACTAGCATTTAATCTAATCATTTAAGTTCCGCACAGTGCAAAAGAGTTTACCCTATCCCATAGAGCCACTTTTTGAAATTCTTTACCCCCTCATATTGATTTTGCGTTTGTTTTAAGATTTCATTAATTCACTGTAATTGAACTTACACATTGGTATCGGCATCTTTACTGCCCGCGTACGTAGTACGAGGGAAGGTAATAGTTTCACTTTGTCAGTCCACACCCGGGTGGGGGGGTCCGCCCCCCCCCCCACCCCACCCAGAAAAATTTTTTTTTCAAATTTTTTTTTCTTGGAAATTTTTTTGGGGGGGGGAATTTTTTTTCGTTTAAAATTTTTGGGGGGACATAAGTCCCCCGGGATAGGTTTGCTACACAGCGGGCGGTATGCCTCTTGCGTTCACGCAGGAGGACTTTCTTGTTAGGGGCAGTTTTCACTTTAGATCTAATGTTTTATCACCAAAGAAAACAATTTACTTCCAACATAAATATACCACGTGGATATGTCTTTTCAATAAAACTGTCAAAGTCATTTCCTTGGGTAATATTATTTTCCTCACTTGACGTCTTCGAATCGAGGCTTTAAAAATGTATGTGACAGTTCCTTTCAGAACAATGCTAATGACTTAAATGCTAATTGTTCCTTAAAGTCAGAGAATTTTAAAATTCTACTGCTATACTAATTGATTTGCCTCTTCTACATATTTCAAGAGTCGAATAACACTAACCTATGTAACGCTGGTTATTTGCACTGTCCTTGGGGCAAGCAACTATCACAACGCCCCTTCGACATTTGGCAATTTTGCCTGATTGGGACAAGTTGGCCACACCTGTAATCAATGTAACCGATTTTTCATATTTGAATGAACAAATCATGTTTAATTCAGTAGACCTATACAGGTATTTGTTTTGAGAAGAACAACATCAATTTGATCAATTTCTAAATGAATATGTGGAGTTAAACATCCAGAGTAAACTATTTGTTGTCATTATGTTGAGAGCGAAATCATTACAGACACAAATGTTGGCCTTAAATGTTGTAAAATATTTGGCATTAACGGAGCACATTGTTACACAGTACCTTGAATAATTGTCCTATAACAAACAAAATTTTCCTAACAAATCAGTGTCTGACCTGACCTGACCTGGTGAAATGACAGATTGAGTACAATGAAAATGTGGGTGGTTCTTTCGTGAAAAATTATGAATCAGAATTTCGATCACAAGATGTGCCAAACTTTGCACTAATTGTCATCATTCAGGTACATTTTGTGCGTTAATACCTTCTGTGCGAATTTATGTTGTAAAAGTTGGGAGAAATTACTTAATGTCTTGTCAA
Source organism: Haplosyllis leylae (assembly GCA_038406175.1). Taxonomy (NCBI): domain Eukaryota; kingdom Metazoa; phylum Annelida; class Polychaeta; order Phyllodocida; family Syllidae; genus Haplosyllis; species Haplosyllis leylae. The sequence goes on along the minus strand of JBCAUG010660333.1, from coordinate 10,228 downwards.
CAATGAACATAATTTACAACCAAGTAGACTTATACTGATGTACCACTTGCATACGATTATTCAATAAACCCGTCAAAGTAAATGTCTTGGATAATATTATTTTCCACACTTCATGTCATTAAATTTCCACTTTTACATGACAATTCCATTACGGAACATTAACGAAATAACTTGAAGATTTAAATGCTTATCATCCATTAAAACTATTGAGAGAAAGTTTAATTCCTGTAGATAGATTAAAGTAATTTTGGATGATTTAACGAAGGTGAAACTTAGTCTATGTAATCATGAAATACATCAAGTATAGTCCCGAGACAAAATTGTCCACTTAGCATTACTTGCAAGACCGAGACTTGGGTGATTCTTAAATAATCTGCTCTATTTATTTTAGCTAAATTATCCAAGTCCAGAAGTCAATTGGTCCACCAACAAAAGTCAAGTTAGAGATCCCTCAGATAGAACTTACCAAGTTAGCTCAGTAAGGTGAGCGTTGGGGTGAAACCATGGAGGTTCCTAGATCTAATCTTACTCCAGAAAAGTTTTTGTTGCTTTATTTTTATAACTATTACTTGGGAAAGCTTGTAATGCCAACTTTGCCAACATTCCCAACCAAAAGTTCTACGGAAGAAAAATGTTTAATGGAACCAATTTACGGACAGTGCAAAACAAAGACCTATCAGATCTCTTAACAGGTTCATCAGGTACTTAACCCGAAATCAATTTGGAAATCCATATCGTACCTTTTTATGTCCCGTTCTCACAGATAGTGATTACGTTTCCCTTTCTTCAGCAAAATTTCACGCGATCCATCAACATTATGAAGAGATGGCGCAGATTGCGTGTTTGAACCTTTTTTGCAGCACCTTCCTAATTCAATAACCTCATTCATGTACTCAGTGCTCATAAAAAGCACTTTATTTTATTATAGGCTATACTTATTAAGTAATTACTTTATTGTTTCACAACAGGCTTGCCTTGATTATGAATATTAAATCATTCACCAAAAGCGTTCCCTGTAGTATTTTCAACAACTTTACTGCAGTAATAGAACAGCTTGACAATCAAAATAACTTTGGTTTCCATGGATATAAAACTAAATTGAATACCAAGATTTTCTGAATGACTATTTGCTATCATTTTGATAAGTTGATGGGAATTGTAAATGTCCCTTTGCATTAACTCTACACAAAATTGCATGTGCATGTGGTGCACCTGGAGGGGGGGGGGTCAACTTATTACGCTTTCCTCACAAGTGCGTAACAGCTTCTCTGCAGAATCGAAAATTACTTTTCACGACCTTTAATATTCTTTAATAGTAGAGCTGGACAAACGTGGGTGTAATTCTCAGTTAAATACTTGAAATTGATAATGTAACCATTGCTGCCGGTGATAATCCACATAATAGCCACAAATGCGATAGGTCAAGAAATTTGCAGCTTTTGCTGGAAATAATCTGTTTAATGTACAAAAGATAATATTACTTTCAGCGTTAGCATAGTGGAAAATTAACTTTGTAACATTGGCTCTTAGGTTCATCTCCAGTTAGATTCTGTCACAGATAGTTCAGGAGAGATTTTTGTGAAACACTGATGCAGAAGCCCGGCTTTGACCTAATTTTACAATGGTGGAGAACCATTGGCCTCATGCGCTCCTTTGGACCCGCTACTAAATAACTTACTTTCTGTCCTCAGATGTGTTGCTTATCTATCCCACACTTTTCTATTTTAATGTCATATCTGATCAGATGAGAATACTATTGATTCAGAACAATAACGCTAAAACTGTGTTTGAGTCACGAAGAACAACTCGGCTTTCTGCTAAGTTTTAAAGTGCATACATACAAAGGTTTGTTAAATGTCTTGCAAATACGATTAATATCTCCATGTATTATTCTAGATTTTAATGATATCTGCCAGTTTCATAATATGTTCCAATATCATGATAAATATTTTTAATTCTTTATATTAGCAAAGTCCCATGGAAATAGTCCTTTATATCTTTCTCCCACATGGAGGCTACCATCGATACTCCTCGGCTTTTAGCAAGGAAATTGAAATTTGAAATGACATAAAAGAATTTTTGTCCAAGATATTTTAAATTCCTGCTGGACTCCTGCCCAATAATACCCTTCATGGAAAACTTGATTATTTCGTAAATATGCATGATGCTGGGTTTCAAGATTGTAATTTGACTTTGATTGATCAGCAAGCCCAGTGTGCTTTTGGGATACTGCTATTTTCTAAGACAGACTGTTTATAAAGTAATATTTCTCTAGTCAGCTGAAACATATGAAATCGGAATCTAAACACGTGATTACTAGACAACTATTAAAAACAGATACACGAAAACACTTAAATCAGAAACTGCGGAGCGAAGTAACTTCACATGTGGCGACTCGTGGAGAATTCAGTTATGATTGGCGTTTATTTATAATGCGGCTGACGATATCATGCCTGTCCGTCTCACTTTCATTCCAGTTTTTTCTAATTAAATTCTGTAGATTCTACAGAATTTATCGAATATTTTTGTACAACATGGTATTCGAACCTACTATCTCTTGTACAAGAGACAGAAGTGCTGTGCCATGAAGACACGTGTAACAGGGAAAATCTTTACATTGACCCTAATTGATGTTTCCGTGATTTATCAGATTCTGTGGAATGTACAGAATCGAAAAAAAGTATCTCCAATCAGGAAAAACTTAATTGAGCAGCTCTAAAATGGAACAGACTGAAATATCATTAGTGTTGTCACCGTATTTGACCTTTTCTTTAGTGTTATCAATAAATTTTAGACTCACTTCGCTAGTCATACATTTTCGTGAGTTTTTAAAGTATTTTAAGGTAGATCTACGTTCAATATTATAATAGCTGTTCAGTGTGGATTCTCGGTGAGTGTGACATCTCCCTCCACTAATGGGTGACCAGCACTTGGACAGCTTTCACCAAAATCTTGGATCCGCGCCTATGGCTGATCAGCCACAACTAACTACTCACCCATGTAGGACAGCATGATTCCGGTCGTCTTGTAAGCTCACAGAAGCTCTACCCATAAAGTCTAATTTTTGAAATAGTTAATTTCTTCAGATATGAGTGTCCGATTATTTACATGTGAAGCGAAACTTCAATCCTCATAGTAATCCTTTCTACCCAGTGACATTCAGTTAAGTAGGTCTTGAAAACGCTTTTGTCCATGTTTGCGTAATGTAGACCTAGTTGTCTTTTCAGTTGTTCACCACCTTATTGGCCCAATTAAATCTTTTGAGCGAAGTTTCGTATTCTATTGACCAAAGACTTTTATGCACTTAATAGTGAAAATTGGTTTTCAGCGCGGAGCTTTCACACTCCACATAGTCATACTCTACTCAACGCAGCATACACATGTAAATATATTCGATACATTTTTTTCTTCGGAAACAAGAATCAGGAATTGTTGGAGATTTCTGTTGATTTAGTTATGACATACAACGTCGATGAAATATGCGAAGAAACATATTTGTTGTCATTCAAGAAGAGTAACAAGGGAGCAACAGCCAAGGCAGGTTTGTGCTTAGGGATACTTATGAAGTTCTTTAAGTTTTGATAAGTCGATGTGACAATGAAGCCCAACCAGAAATTCACGTCAGAACTAAAATTAATCAGAAGGATAATCATGTCAACGTTGAAAGATGAAGCCTCACAAACGATTAAATGACAAGCCAAACTGTTGCTGAATGACAGTAGTATCATTCAAAGTAGACTTTTGTGAAACTGAGACGTCAATTGCGTTAATTTTTGTTTTGTGAAATTCAAATTTAAGCACGGTTTTAATTAAGGAAATCAAAACTGATCAATGTGCCGAGTATTGTATGGTGTAACAGCACAAATCGTACACGGTTTCTCATATGAAGCAATTTGAAGTTCCCTGGAAATGTGAAGCCTAGTTTCCTTCTTTAAACGTTTGATCCTGTCATTGCCCGTTTGTTAAATTTCTAGGCTCATCATGGTGGTCATCAGCGTTGATTTTGGCGAATGTCGTCCTGGGAGTGGGACTCCTGAACTTCCCGGCCGCTTTCAAAGACGCTGGTGGCATTCCTGCTGCAATGACAATCCAGACGGTTTATTTCCTGATAACTTTTTTTCTAATAATATTTTCAAAATATTGTTTGTTACTTTAATTCGGTTACACATTCTAATAAATCTTTGAATAAGTATGAATGCGATTGTAAACTTTACATTACCAATGAAGTTGCCGATCCAGTGTTTTAAGTATGAGGGGACAGAGCTCATTTTTGGTTAAAATTATCTTCAAAGCCCCGTAAAATTGGAAAAAAGGGTTCTTTGAAAGATGGCGCTCTTGCTTCACAACTCTACCAATTCAAAAGAAGGCTCTTTACCCAACAATTGAATTTTTTATTTTCAGCTGTGTGTAATATTCATAGTGCTAGGACTAATATCAAATGCTCACTGTGCCGACCTTTGTGGAAAGGATAGCTTACACGCCGTGGTGAATCACTATTGTGGTCCAGTATCTTTAGCTGTTTGTAACATATTCGTTTTCATCCACAACTTTGGAGCTTGTGTTACACTTTTAGTAATTATTGCTGATCAGATTGACCGGAGTAAGTGTTTTTATACTTATGTTATTTGTTAAAGCTGAACTGTCTTGAGATCTTTCATTGTGTAGTAAAATTTATCACACGTATAGACCGACACTGAGACCGAGACTGATGCAGGTACACGTACCATTGGCGGATCTAGGGGTGCCTCCCCCTGGGAAATCCTGGATCCGCCACTGCCGGCAACGGTACCAACAAAATGGTAACAGTATCTGTCTCTGAGCAATATGAACAATTACACACATGCCTTTTTTATCGGTATTTGTCTCTGTCTCGGTGTTCGGCAATGTTATCATACTCATCTAAAGTGGACAAAATACTGTGTGCAGAATAGATTGTATGCGTTGAAGTCCACAAAAAGGTGACACTTCGTGGTCTACAATGAGTGTCCGCTTCTGACAAGTTTAGCTGTATTTTGATTTGAAACACCGGTGGGGCATACATTTACATTAATAATTGACTTCACTGTTGTCTGGAGTTTACTTTAAGCAAAGAGATGGCCAATTTCGTGTCCTTCAATTTCAGCCATGTCTGTTGGCTTCGGAGTGACGTTTTGCCAGCAATGGTTCCTGAACCGATCATTTACTCTGACTCTATGTTCTGCAATATTTATTTTACCAGCTTGTTTTCCAAAGAGGATAGATTCCTTCGCTTTTGGTAGGTAAGTTCGAGCCATTTCATTCTGTTCTTTAACAGCGTATTTGGGGAAGAAAACAGAACATTGGTCTGTGAAAAGAAATTGCAATGGGAAATCTAGTTACCCTCAACCAAAACTGTCATTGGATTGTTATGAAATACTCGCCAACAGAAGAAATTCATCTGTTGATTCCATAAACGCTGTTTTTGTGTCCTTAATTCTCGTCTAAAAATTAACCTAATTGTATAACGACAATAATTCTTCATAAATGAACTGTCAATGACTTTTCGTTTTTATGAATAAAGTCAACATATTAAAATAAGCTTCTTGCTCATCACAGTTCCTCAAATGAAAGCTTTGATTCGTTTTTCTTGTTACTTTTGACAACAGATTAATTGGAACCTAATAGCAACTCATTATCTTTTTGCACTCAGCATCGTGGGCATTTCCACAACCTTTTATGTCATTGGACTGGTGTTATGGAAATATTTGCACAATACAGAGCCTGTGAACGTGCAGGCCAGGTAACAATTTCTTTTTCTCCACATCATTTATGCAGTTCGTAAAAACGAAGTATTTTTAAAGAAAGTACTTGTAATGATATTCAATTGATAAGATTTGACGTTCTTTTTCTCTCCGTTCCTCACTCCTTTTTGTTCAAATCGGGTGTTTTTTCTTATTTAAAGACCAACTTTTCTTTAATGACCTTTTGTGAGAAATAAGATTTACCTTTCCGTATTTTTGCAGACCAGCGCATTGGGTTGACATGTTTAAAGTTCTTCCAACTATCTGCTTCAGCTATGAAGTAGGTATACTACTTCTCATTAGGGATCAAAACTTGCAATGCGTAACAGGCAAAATTATATATATATACTGATGTAACTGTAATTCGCCAAAACACTTTAAACTCAATTCCCAAATTTCCCTGAAAGTTGTCACATTGAGTTTTCTTTTTGAATTATTTATGCAGGGTCATATAGAAGCTGTACCTTTGTACGCCTGTATGCAGAAGCGAAACATCAGAGAATTTGCAAAAACTGCATTGGCTGCAACACTTATATGCGTAACGGTACGTAAACATTTTAATGAACTCACCAAATTTCTGATCATTTTCCTTTGGAATTTGGAATTTGGAATTTTTCCAGTATTTAGAAAATATGTGAAATGAAAATGAGAAATGTGCTCTTATTTCACAATTTTCCCGTCCCAATCATTTTCGTTTTTAGATCTACACATCTGTCGGCTTATTTGGGTATCTGGGATGTGGAATGGACGTGAAAAGCGACATCTTGACGTCATATCATCCAGTCAATGCAGCTATCATCGTGGGAATGGTATTTGCAGCTCTGAAGGCCATCACAAGTTACCCGATTATATTCTTCTGTGCTAGGTTATTTCTTTTCCTTTGCGAGAAAGTGACAGTTTAAGACCACTTTACAATCAAGAACATGGAACGTTAAAATTAAAAAAAAAGACCACGGTGTGGAAAGTCACAACAGGCTGGCCCATTGCTATGACACAATGCCATTATGATATTATGACATCATAATAGCATTCTATGTAAACAAATTCCCACCAATGACTGCAGTTTAAAGTAGGCCTACTTATCTTAAAAGTGCCAAGGCATCTTCCCAAAAAAACTATAGGCCCCTCCCTTCTTTCAATCACTAAGCTGACTCTAAACTAGCCACCAAAAACAGACGTCGTGTCGTTAAATTTAATAATATGACTTAAAAAGAATTAAGAAATAAAATGCAAATTATTAATATGGTTAAAATTTTGATTTGTGGTCTTATTGTAGAATAGTTTGTGAAGATGCTTGGCAGTGGCATGTAAAGTCAGGCAAGGATTGTAAAAAAAGAAAATTTTGGACAGAAAGTAGAAGCAGAAATTGCCTGACGGTGGTGCTCTTCTTGGCTACTTTACTGAGCGCTCTCTATGTTCCGACTATGGGAAGTGTCATTGCTCTCTTGGGAGGGTCCTCTGCGCTCTTCATATTTATCTTCCCAGGTTTGTCAGAAAACTTTTCTGATTTCAAATTTCATTGTGCTTGCAAATGCATGTGTTTTGTTCAGGTGCAAAATACAGTAGACTTTGCACTTTTTTATTTCTTTTTACAACATTCAAAATAAACGTGAATATCTAATAACCATCTAAAAACCTGCAGATAATTTTATCTATTTATTTTTCCTCACCCAGGAATGTGCATAATGCAGGCCTACATTCAACCAAGGAGCAATAAAGAGAAATACGCGTTGGTCTTCGCTGTCTTCTTCGTCGTTCTTGGCGTGTTTATTGCGGCTACCACTACCATGCAAAGTGTTCAAAGATACCTTAATGGAGAATTTTCAGATTATGATGTTACATGCACAAACGAATAATAAATGGTAAAAAGTGGTAGAGAAATGAATCAGGACAGATGTTTAAAGAAAGCGTTTCTTTTTCCAAACACATTTTGTTTTGATGACATTCTGCCACAAAACATCACCAAAATAATTTGAATCAGATCAAATTTAATTTACACATATTTCCATTTATGTCAAATGTAACCCACTTAGTACTAATCCAATTGTATACATGTCAAAAGACGCAAATAAAAAGCGTATCCAATCAATCAGATAATCTGTCGTACATATTTGACCGAAATTCTGCTGTTGTTCTAAAATCTTTCTGTAGTCGAAAAATGCATCTTATGGGAAAATATAAATAGAACCATGTTTGTAAACGAACCCTCTCTTACATAAAACATCAAGTATAGTTCTGTAATTGGATGTCAATTGAGTGTTTCACGATAGGGATTGCTGTCAGATTATCTGACAGATCTTTGCACAGGGAAGAAAGAGCAAAAAACAATTCATCAAAAATTGTCCCCACTGGGGTTTGAAACCAGGACCTCTGGATCCTGAGACCAATGCTCTGCCCCTGAGCTAAGCCAACATTCAGTTGCCAGCCTGAATCTTCATGGCCTTTATGTGAAGTGGTGCATGAAACAAAGCTCAGGGGTAGAGCATTGGGGGCAATTTTTGATGAATTTTTTTTTGCTCTTCCCTGCGCAGAGATCTGTCAGATATTCTGACAGAAACGCCTATCGTAAAAAACTCAATTCTTCTACAATGATCTTGTCAATCTATTATAATTAAACGAGTTAATTAGATCTATTCTTAGTCCAATTAATTTTTTCACAAATCTGGTGACCAGCAGGTCATCTCGGTTCGATTATCAACCAACCAACCATAGAGTATTGAAGGTTCTATGCTTGATTCAGCTTGTCTCTACTCACTACTTTATTCTGGCAAGAGTAGTTTTATAATGGCAATCACCCCATATCCCAACACCACAAGGGCTACTTTTACAAGACTATGATCGAACCCTACTTCCCTGCCCAGTGATTCAAAAAATGTAACATAAAGAAACACGCCTGTCGACAAACCCTGAAGTATGACACTTCCGACATTAATAGCTGTATGAATATGACAGTAACTTTACTCATCCAAGTTTCCATTTTGTGTCTACTGCGGATGATCTGTAATGTAAAGAACGCCAAAAATGTAGTCATAAATTTTGGAGAATGTTTCGTGTTGGAATCAGTTCATCGTGACGCCAAAAATGAGTTCATCGCTTCAAAATCTATTTTCTTTGGTTGATATTGAATGATATTGAGTCACATGTCATTTTAATTTTGATAACATTAATTTTACACAAATATTGGTGGATGTATGTTCAGAATACAAATTTATTGATCTTTCAGACTTTTTTCAAAGTTTCAAGTACCAGAATGTCGTATTTCGGTTAAGATATTTCGTGAAAACAACCTGACTGAATATGTAAAATCTTTAGTATATCTATGGAAGGAATAGTCTCATTCTTTCAAGATCTACATATCAATTCTCCTGTATTTTTCTTCCTATTCACGTTATCCCATACAGTTTTCTCCTCGTTTCTCTGATTCGAGTTTTTCACGACAAGATCAAAATTTACATTTTAAACCTGAATATAAATCAGACAAACTGAAGCAAAAGAAAATTCAGCAGAAAAGAAACTGTCGCCAACGGGGAGAGAACTCGGGACTTCCTTAACATACTCTGATCCCTTCCTGACTGTGCTAAGCTGACATTTGGTTGTCAATCTGAATCTTCAACCCTTTTATAAATAATGTTCAGGTTATTCAAGAAATGATCCAAGTCTAACAAGAAGCCCATGGGCTTTACGCAGAGCTGTTGTGACTTAATTATACATTTTATTTATTCTTTGTAAGTTTTAAATTTATATTTGTTTTGATAAATGCCCAACTTCTATGGTTTTTACATAGCATCAGCCCCTCGCCTTAATATTATATAGATGTAAACTGAGATCTATATAATATTAACTTAAGCAGTTGTTGAACTGAGTAAACAATCGCTTCCCCTTTTTTGTTCACCTGGGGTGGTGTTTTTATACTTAAATTCTGTGGGCTTTTTTAAAGTATTTATAATAGTAGCCAAAAAAGGTGAAAATATTTTTTTGAAAGTTTACTTGAAGTGTACATTTTGTGGTATAGGTTTGAAAGAAAATTTTGTTTGTATCAAAGAAGTATTGAGTATATCTTTGAAATATATGGTATATTTTGTATAGTATAATCCAGTATAGCTTTGAAATATATATGGTATATTTTGTACAGTATAATCGAGTATAGCTTTGGTATATATGGTATATTTGGTAGAGTATATATGATATATTTGGTACAGTATATATATGGCATATTTGGTACAGATTGTCTGTTTCACCTTTGAAATAGATGATATAGTTTGTACAGTATAATCCAATATAGCTTTGAAATATATGGTATATTTTGTACAGTATAATCCAGTATAGCTTTGAAATACATGGTATATTTGGTACAGCTTATCAGTATATTTGGTACAGATTGTCTGGTAGAGTTTTGAAATATATGGTATATTTGGTACAGTATATCAGTATATTTCATCTGATGAGGTTTTATGTGATGTCAGGTGCCA
>JBCAUG010660223.1:0-13825 GCA_038406175.1 Haplosyllis leylae | reverse complement strand
CTTTGGTCTTCTGTCAGCCATGACTCACTAAAAATTGTTAAAAATACTGAAATGAAATTTTTGCCTCCTTCATGGAAGAAAGGCGGATAGCATGAGTGAGCATGCGCGAGCGGATAGCACGGAAGACGGCGCCACGAGTAGCGGATAACACAAGAAATTAACTCTAGGTGTCACTCTAAACTCGAGACGGCGACTCGTCAGTTTGTTATACACTAAAAACTTACTGCTAGAACTTTTTACTCAAGCAATATTTCTTTGAATAATGCTCAGATTAGCAGAAAAACATCGGACATATCATACTGAGACACAACAGATTACCAAACATTGACTAATAATGCAAAATTTACTTCAGTTAGATACTGAAAGATCAATATCGATATGTTTGTCTTCTTATTTTGCCATTGTAAAGCAAAGAGGTAAAAATTAATTGTTCAGGAAATGTACAAATCACAAATATACATATTGCATGAATGTCTACAGCAATTTCAGGATGGTAGAACTAGATTGGAATGAACAGCTATGATCCTCGTGAGGTGTTAATAGATGAAATTAGTTACTGCATGTTGAACAAATAGGCACTGACTGGATTTTTGGGGATTGAATCTGGCTGAGAGTGATGATGAAAGGGAAATTTGAATGTGTAACGGTCAGTGTGGATCTGTTGAATGTAACATTACGAAGCTGCTTTGGTAATGTTATGATAATATTTTGAGGTTGGCAGGTGCAACTCTTGACCAGACAAGTAGATCATATTTAGTGAGAAAAATGTCATAACCGAGAATACCGCCTGCAATTTTGGCATTACAAGAACTTACATCGATGTCTGTCAATATCCGTGTTCATGTGTCTTTTGTGTAATTTCAATGCCTGGAAGATTCACGAGATCATGTCGGCTGGAGCCATAACATCGGCAATGATATTTGATAAAATACAGCCACTGTTTTTGCTAAACAAAATGTCCTCAGCAAATTCATGACCATTTATGACAGGTTGAAATTGTGCACAATACTGAAAAGAAATTGCATTTTGTTATCAGCTAAAAATGCGGTCTTTAAATTACTATAAACTGTTTCACTCCTTGGTTGTTTGCATTGTTGTCATGTAAATAATGTTGGATGTGCAAACCTGCACATTTCCAACCGATCAGCTGATTCCTTGTGTGCACGAAGATCTCTATTTCCAATCACAAGATGAAATGTGAGTGCAAAAATGTCATGTGGAAAAGTCTACTCAGTATCACCTCCGTTGAAGAGCTCAGCCGCAGTAGACACCCAAACATCGATTCATTGAAGTATAGCACTGCTCCTTACAGTCCTGGCAGCTTACCAGCTTTACATAAATCTTTTTTGAAGCTGCTTGAATCCCTGGGACTATCGTGACTCAGCCATTGACCCCTGTAGGCTTGTACCGTACAACCATTACAGAATACTAAATTATACTTCTCCAGGTTCTCCCAGAGATGATCCTGGAAGTGTACCTTTCAAGCAAGATTGGGACATTGTGAAATGACGATCTACATCTTGCATCTTTTTGACGTTTTTTGTGTGTCACCACTGGCTTTCTGCGAGAGCAGAACGCACCTTAACAGTGTAGCTTTTCCTTAAAAATAAAATCTATCTAATAAAATTATACACACTAAAAGTGTTGTCGGAAATGAGTATACTTTACGTACAAAAAAGCAATTTCTCCGAAAATACCGCTGGATTTCTCCGTCTTGTCACAACAGTGTTCACTCCCACTGAAGTATTATCACTTATACAATCCGGATTTCTTTTGAGTCTTAGTCTGATAGAAAATTAAAGGGAAAATTACTAAAGATACAAGATGATTTATTGAAATTTAAAGAGATTCGAAATTATTCTGGGATGACTATTTTTCCTTCTTGTATTTTTACTTCGGAAACAATATAAAAGTTACAAACGTGCAACAACGGGACATCAGTTCGCGTAAGATTGAAGTATATAACATTGAGCTAGATACATGTACAGGTGGTCTACATGATACAGCTGTGTTACTCAATTTAGATTCATCTATCTTCATAATTTTGGTTGAGGTACTTAGATCTCTTCACTTTGCGTACAACACACCTCTCGGATTCTGATGAGTCGCCATGTGTCTGTTGTTAGGGTTACACATCATTTGTAGTTTTCTACATTGATAAAAATGCCCCAAACTATTAACATTGACTGAGTAATTTTGAACAAATCTTTGGGAAAAGGAAAACAGTTTTTCCCAATTATATTATATTTTATATGCGTTAAGATTTCCATTGGCGCGACGGGTCTTCAGTCTTTAGCAGCTTTGAATCAGAACATACGATTGTATTTTTGCAAGTTTAAGTGTTACACTCTGAATTAATTGCAAGAGACAGTTATTTCAGTTTTCCTCGAAACAGGTATACTTTGTAACAAAAAGTAAACCAATGAGAACTGTGAGAAAATGTAGGGCCTTTTGATCTTATCTCACTTTGGTATTGACCACTTGTTGAGTGAGTTTTACATTTCTAAGTGGTTCTGTATTTTCTGCGTGTTGATCTAATGGTTATCCGCACATAAATCAATTAAAGGACATAAATGTAATAGTTGGTGATGTTACAGGTACGAGTATAATCAGTAACAGTGATAACGTGGGGTTATCTGCGCGCAGGCTCAGGTCAGTGTGTATTGACCCGATCAGTTCCAGCTTCGTCTGATTTCAGTCTGCAAGACGACTGCGTGGTTCACCAGCTGCACTAGAGACGTTGTACCAGATTTTTTCGTGTTTGTTGTCGGAAACTAGAAAGCTGAGCGAACCCGTGGGTGAGATAAGGGAGAGATGCATCATGCTGCAAAATCCAAATTACTTGTCCTGTGGGTGTTATTCACTTAGTATCCAAAAATGTTACATATACATGATATCCTGGTCAGGAATAGCTACAGAATTCAACAGTGATTGTTCAATTGCTTTGTACTATTTGACATAAAACCGATAACAATCTGCAAGCAATACGATGTAGTCATCCACTTACTGGAAATTGCTGTTGTGTCTGCAAGGCCGTCGGGCGAATAATGATTTAATGATATTACTTAGCTTTTGAAGGACATCCCATTATGGTTGTCGCTCCCTGTTGATCAATAAGGCTACGCTGGTTTATTGGACATTAATCTCTGTAGTTACGTAACAGCAACAAGTCACTGGGTTCTACATGTGTAATTTATTGGCCAATTGGGATTTCCATATTGCTGCATCGCGTTTTCAGTACAACTAACGCTCCTAATGCTCCTTTCCAAGAAGCCTATGTACAGAAAATTGTCTTTTATGCGACAACTTTAGATGAATCCATATCCCGTCCGAAGAGGTTATCCTATTTCAGAAATCTCAGAAGATTACAAGATCCACTACAGGTACAGAAACTTTGATGATCCCGACTGTAAGGACAGTAAAGCTAAGAATATTTTAGCAGCAAAAATCCCAGCAGCGGGAAAGTCCAGAATAATTACAGGTTCGTTTAATGTGCTCAGATAGTGAACGAGTAAATTTGGACCATTAACAAGTTTAGCTTTTACCATAGATATCAACTGTCCTCCTCTACTATGCCCCGTTTGGAGGAGGACGAGTTTCTAAATCTGTGGTTTTTAGAGGCTGTCCAGATCAGACTCCAGTGGTTGTACGTGGAAAAACTTTGGTTAGGACACATTTCACGTGACAAGCGATATTGCACTCTACAAAAGAGAAACAAAACAGAAATAGTGTTGTTTTGTTTCACCATGAATTATAAGGAAAAAAAATCAAAAATGTCCACTTTGAGTAGGCTAGCGAAGTGTCAATTATTATTCCTGGTATTTCAGAAACCAGGAACAGCGCAGAAATTAGTGCTGATCAGTCATTCAATCAAATTGGTTGGATTCTAATTTAAGTTCAGTACAGTGTGTAGTCAAAATAAGGAAATTACAATCTGTTCAATTTCAGCAATAATTCAAAAGGTTTTAGCCACAACATGCATTGCTTCAATGTTCTTGAACCTACACTTAAAATGGATTACGCAAAATGTAGAAGGCTATGTCTGAGTCCAGTTTCAGCACAAACATGTATCTGGTCATGAATCAAGTGGGACAACTTGATTCCTTTTGTGGAAAGTTATGCAGGTTTCCTTTTGATTATTATTTTTTCATTCAATATTTCAAAACAAAAATCATTTTTATAAATCGATTGGACGCAGCTGCATCGCAATCTTTATTTTTAAGTACATTGTTGAGTAATACTTTAACCTTACTGCATCGTTTGTTTTTGAATAACCTGGATGTGTGGACAACAAAAGGTTGAAATAATCTCATCTTTGGTGGAGAGGTCGTGACTTTTATGAAATTGATAAAATCTACAGATTTGCTTTGTCCGGTGTAAACCAGGGCATTGGACATGTCAGCCAGAACATTTGCAGCATTTGAATTCAGCGAATTCAATGAAAGTTCTGCTCCATTTGGGAAAACCAGAATAAGGCTGAATGTAATGCCAGCTATTCATTGGTCCTTTTGGTTCAGACACTCTGAAGGTCAACACACTTGTTGCTGTCTTGCTGACAACAAACAAGGATAAATCTTCCTTACTGCTTTATCATATGTGTGTACAGCTTCCCAACAAAGAAGCTTTTGCATTAAAGCTTATTTGGAATTGCAGCTTTGTTTGGGTGAAAATGAAATATCACCATTCACTATTCTTTGTACTCTTTCCCAGGAGTACTTCACAAGGAAAAAATTTTGTCTAATATTACAATGGTATGTGGTTGTTTTTCGAGATGGTCACCAAATAGAACTAGGCATTTGATGCAAATATACATGTGTGTAGGAAATGTTTTCATTTTATGATTTTATAGTAGATATTATCTTTCAAAATTTATTGCGTATTTTGACTTTTTTCGATTTTATCATATCTTGTTTCCAATTTACGCATCTAATTCAGACTAGATACATTTCAACCTAAAAAAAGGACCATTTATGGAAGAAGTTTATGAAAAGGGTCTGTGTTTAAAAGTGCAATTATTTCAGTTAAGTCAGGCAAATGTAAATCGTTCCTCCTTTACAGATTATTTTTGGCAAAGGAAGTCAATTTCCTTTAACCCATATTACAAAGAATCTTGTGACAAAAGATCTAGGTTAGAACGTTCTGAACCGGTATTCATCTTCTTCAAATGAATTTATTCAGATAATAATTCTACCTTTAGCTCAACAACATTAGAAATCAGGTAATGCAAGGAGAAGACTATTAAGTATTGGCAACACTACTGCGAGTAATTGTCTGATTGCCAGTTGTGGTGAGAGAAAAATTAAAGTCACATTTTATCCGTAACACGGGAAGGCTCAGCTTCCTTCCTCTTTGGCAGGTTTGATGCTGATGCTGATGCTGAATGTCGAAATTCTGATTCTGTCTGCACGAACTGTTCTTGTGTTGCTTTATTCATGCTTCTTGCTTCGGACACGACAACCTGAAACCAGTTTCACCAAACGTGTAAAGGAAATTAATCTCAGGTATACACGTGCCTAAGGTTTTGATTATTCCGCAAGTTATTTTGATGAACGCAATGGTGCAAAATACATAGATTTATGCTCTTAAACAGAAATTCTCTCAATCCCAGGGAACGTTAATAAGAAACAGAGATCCAGACCTCTTGTTGATGTCTGTCCCAAAAGGAAAAACATCTTACAAGGCACACTGCTTCCTTGAAAGTTCAAGGCAAAAATACGAAGCTGTCGACATCCTGTTGATTGTCTGGTGCAAACATACGATTATTTTTGACACAGTGAAATACAAAGTGTTTGTTATCGACAAATGAATCGAAAAGCCGTTGTATGTAAATACTACAGGTGTGCGTCTGTTTATTTGGTTCAATTTTTTTAAAAGTAATTTCTGTTCATGCGCATTATGAACACAAAAAGACAGAACAGTTCGAAAGTTTTAGGTTCAAAATGTGAAACCGTTGGATTTACAGGTGAAGAGATACTTTTTTTATGTTATGATGTTTTAAAGCTTTATTTCGTAAAACATTTTGTCAAAAATATTGCGACTGTCCATAAATTATGTCGGACACTGCTACATTGAAAGTTTGTAGCTAAGAAATGATTGTGGTCTTTTGTCCATATTACCTGGACATACAAATTATCGCGTTTTGTATTACCCAAAACTAGCCTATGTTTTTCAGGTAAAAAAATGATCGATGCTGCAACTTCTAGGTTGTATGAGTTATGGAATTATTTTTTACATGGAATAGGATATATTGAGGTACTCACGAACATAAAGTTCGCGGAAAGCGGCTCCATTGTCCTTGACAGAGGTCATTCAAAACGGATGCAGACAGTTTACAGTCTTAAAGGCTCAAAGTTTCAGACTTAATTTAGATTGTCAGGATCAATTAATGATCACGATTCTTAGTCTTCCGAGAAATAATTGGCAATGCAAATTGCAGATGAATATGGCAGAAGCAAAGTACTCTTAACGAGGCTTAAATCACAGGACTCCTCAGGAACTTCTGCCGTGCGTGACAATGGTTGCACTGATAAGTTTCCCAATTACGCAAGCAGAATGTTGCTTTGCATAACATCTGCTCAGTTAAAAATTTCAAAGACATATTTAGCAATACCTTATTGCATGTATATTGAACACTGCAAGTTCACGAATCCATGTCCACCCTTCCAAGATGTCTGAAATTCCCTTATTTAGGACCCAAAGAGCATTTAAATTTCCTAACTGGGCAGAGTCATGATTCCCAAGGGGTCATTCATCAGTTGTATCTTTGTTGTCTGGCTGTCTGTCTGGAATTGGTATATACCACAGATTTGCTGCCCAAAATGACATAAATTGGAAGCTGTTGCGTTGTGTTGACTCAGCAGCTTCTTTCTCTGAGTGCACTGAGATCAACTTTGTCTTTTGCACTGTTCTTCCAGGACCATTCCAAAGTTTTCGGAAGAAAATCCCAAATATTGGTCGCATAGAAGGCTAAAAAATAAATGTCTTCATTTTGAAGAAGTTCACACACACATACACTGGACATCACCTGTGTGTCATCGGTAACAATAATCTTGTGAGGTTTTAGTTTTCAGCAACTGTCTATGGAATTAGTAGGTTTGGAAGGCAAATACTGTGATTGATGTCGCGCCTGTGGGTATAGAGGCATGAGTTATGTAACGCTTATTACCGAATTGCTTCACGAAGAACCGTCATAAAAACTTCCCTTTGTAACCTCCAGGACAAAATGAAGTAGGCAGATAGCCGCTCAGCTGCAATATCAGAACATTGTATCAATTTTCAAGGTTACAGATTCCATTAGAAGGTTACGTTGATAGCACACTGACTGCTTTGTAAAGTTTGGTTACAAAAATAAAACATATCTGTGTGAGTAGGTCGTAAAATTTTAAATTTTAAAGTTGATTTAATTTCATATGCTCAATAAAGTCGATGCACTTAATTTGAGCGCAATATTTATTCACATTCAATTGTCACCGTCAGTGAATTCTGGAGGTGAAAATAGAAGTCATAGTCACAACACATTACACAAAACAACCTTCCATTAACATTACGGAGCAATACTGACCATACGTCCCCTCCCCCCATCCTTACCATGTTAGAC
Organism: Haplosyllis leylae; assembly: GCA_038406175.1. NCBI lineage: Eukaryota > Metazoa > Annelida > Polychaeta > Phyllodocida > Syllidae > Haplosyllis > Haplosyllis leylae. The sequence goes on along the minus strand of JBCAUG010660223.1, from coordinate 6,228 downwards.
CACACCTATGTGCAGGGGAAGGGGTGAAATATGGAGGGGAAGGAAAGGGAAAGGTAAGGTCACCTGGTCAGGGCACGCCCTTCTCTCCTCTCCCTTCCCAGAATCCTCCCCCATGGACCAGACCCAGCCAGAAGATGGTGGGGGAGGTAGGTTCACCTGGTTAGGGTATCCCCCTCCTTTGGCAGGACCAGGACAGGATGTACCCTTCACCCCCAGGCAGGACCAGGACAGGACCTACCCCTTCTCCTGTGGACAGACAAACAGACACCCTGAAAACATTACCTTGCCTCGTACTAGGTACGTGGTAGGTAAATACTGTCAATATAAAATCATGTTTAAGACACAAACAAACATACAGAACGAAACCATGTAGTTGTTGCAGAGTGTGAATTTTTAAATCGGAGCAGCAGCTTTGAAGCTGAAGCGATGTGTGTTTGTCTTTTTTCCTGGAGTTTCCGCATTCTAAATGGGCTAAATTTACTGATGTGCATTGAGTACGTTTATGTAGATTTACAGTAGAGACGACGATGATAGATCTAGTTTTTGACCTTGCACGTGTAACAAAGCGAACGACTCAAGGTCTTTTCTTTCGGTTGCATCAGCCGCATTTCTTTCTGAATTGAAAAAGAGAGTATAGAAAAAAGGTTTTGTCAAGGTTGCCTCAATAACATAGTTTCTCGATGTTTTGGTAGAAGTGCAAAAACCCCAAAAATGATGTATAAAGGAGGGTGCTTTGTACCTTGCATCAGCATCTCAAGATAAAGATGAAACGCGCAAAAACGATTTTGTAATGCATATTTGGAATATTTCTATGTCTTTTCTCAAATAAAAAACATGTGAATATCTAAAGTAAATCCAAAATATTTTATTAAGTGTACAAAGCGATTATGAGGACAATTTTTAATGTCTCTATCATGTGTCTGCTAATCAGCTACCGTAAACGTATTCAACAAAAAACCTTATCTCAAACTGATAAAATTAACAAGCTCGCTCAGCTTAGAAGATCTAGAATAATCATTTAACCTTAATGTACCGCAGACTGACACCAATTGACCTTAAAGTAGAATAATTTTGCTGAATGAGTGACTGATATTATTTGACCTTCAAATTACTGAGAAACTCCTTTTCTACTCCTTTGAAAGTCTAACCGTTGTTGTGGACGGGGCCAGAATTTTCAAATTAATTCGTCTTAGACCACGCATTTCGGCTGGGAAACACAAGTGTGAATATTTTAAATGATCAAAATAGCTCTAAAAATTAGACAGACAAAATTTTTATTCCCATTTTCGACTCTGACAAGGCTTTGCAGCTTGAAAATAATATACCTTAATTAAGTACAGGAATAGTTGTTCATATCATAGTTGACCTCCAGACAGTTTTTTCTCACAGTCTGGAAGCAGCATGTATAATGTAACCTTGTCTCTTATTACAACTATCACTTACAGACAACTATGTGTCAAAAATATAAATTACATAATCCCCGCTAGGAGTTCGTATTGATTGTCTATTTTTGAAAAATATTGATGCGACGGGTACAACCTTATTCATCGCATGAGTAGTCCTGAGAAAACATGCCAATAAGAGATTATATCACATGTGAAGGATTTATTAGACATTTATAGCGTTCTGGAGAGACGTGCTGTGAGTGAAAGTGACAAGCGTGCGTGGTAGATTTGAGTTGATCGATTGATAATATATAAACAAGAAATTGACTGCCAAAGGTGTATTTCAAATGTTATTACACAATACACAAGTCAGAATCCACAGAAGGTTTTGAGAAAATGCAGATTTTTGATGACTCTGTGAAGTAGGCGCTATCACTTCCAAAGTGTTCTTATCAAAATTCCGTTTTACACGTTCAGATAACACTTTTTGAGAGCATGTAGCAGTGGAGGATGGATAAACCTGTTATCTTATCACGTCAGTGGGTATGGCATGACAGTTTAACAGCACACCGGTCCTGTTTCTGTCTCGGTCAGTGCAGGGGGTGTGTCAAGGGTGTGAGCCCGATGTCTCAACAGGTGACTTCTAGGAATATACACACTCAAAAATGTACAGATTCACATGCCCCGATGAGTACTCAAAAGAGGTTTATGATCCTGCCTCCCCGAGGCAAGGCTTATTAGGTTTCAATTGAAGGTGGCATTTTTACGTTATGCTTTTTATCCGTTGAGTTTCTTGCTCTGAGTGATGTGTTTTACGTTCTGAATTCTTTCTCAGTTGTACAAATTCCACTGGGTAATGTTTTCGTCTCGCGTGCTTGCTGTGAAGAATGTCTGAATTTGTCCATTTTCTGAAAGCTTCAGGTGGTTGAAATGGATCGTTTTGTACAAAGATAGTGTGACCCAATTCCCATGTTTCTGCTACATAACTCTGGATGCATGGTATATCTATCTGTCTGGTACTGGACACATACACATTGTCCCCTACAGGAGGTGTCTGTACCACGGCCACAAATAAACAAAAAAAGTCAATAAGTATTATGTCTGGTATTGAGATTTCATTTCAAAAGAATAAGTAAATCTGCACCAACATTCTTCAGTTTCTACTCTGGGTCGGACAGAACTTCACAGAGCTTATTTGCTGGGTGAAAAGTATGTGCAATATTTACAAGATGATGATTTGGGACTCAGCCTCATTCTGGGAAATTCTTCTCAACCTGATTCTTAACCACAAATCTGACAGTGTGACCATATCTTAATTTATTTTTTAAAGAAAAAATTGGAGGGCATGTGAGGGTTTTAACTGGTCACTATGGTGTCAGTCCGGTGGGTCGGTTGTCTGTGTGTGGACAGTGACAAATAATTCCAATTTTCAAAATGTCATCAGATTTCAAATTCCAAAACCGAAATGTGTTTCAGGCCATTCTGAGCAACTTTGCTTTTTGTAAGCAAAGTTGCATGCTTTGCCCTCTGCACGTAATGGATTCCTCAGATCCACCTCTGGTGCAACACCTGCTGACCTCTTGGTGACGAGCATTGTAGCCGAGACTTTGCCAAAGTCATTGACTAGGTAGGACGCAAAGCCATGATCGAGAATGCCATCCATATGGTGTGCGCTTTTTAACCCAAGCTCGGCTTTCAGTAGAACTTTGATCATTGCAGGCATGACATCTGATTTCTGGCTATAATCCTGAGTATATTGCTGCTAAATACATGCAGAGTTGATTGCTTTTTGATAATTTACAAGCCGTTCTGCAGGTGGTACTCAGGAACACAAAGGGATGTACAAGAGAAGCGATCAGGTGAGGTATGAGATACAACACAGGCACTACGAAATAAAACAAGATTATTGACAAGATCTATCAAGAAGTACTCAAACAAATACTTCAAAGGAATATTTTAAACTACTAGTTACGCCTCCTATGGTAATCATTCCTGTTTTTAATTGACACTATGTAATAAGTACGCTGAGAAGTTAAAACTAGAGTAACCCACTTCAGAAAAATAAACATTTCAAGGGTCTACGCCCACAAATTAAGCCCGGTTTATTCTTTTAAAAAAAAATAAGTGTGTGGAAAAAAGCACGGGTTTTTACTTACAAGTGAAGATGGGCAGCAAAATTTGCACCTGCCCTATCACCTAAAAGTGTTTTCAAACTGTACAAGAAAATATTCCAGTAAACTTGTGTGTAGGAAACAAAGACTTTGCAATGAACTTCAATAAACTGATCAATAAATGCCTTTTGTTGTAAGTACGATATGTTTTCAAGTAGTTTGATTTATTTGATTTTGCATTATGACATTTTAACACCAATAAATCTTCAGTGTGAAAAATTCCATTCGTTCACAATTTCAAGATTTCTAAAATTTTGAAAGCACCGTCACTTGCGAAGAGTCGCAGCGTATTTTTTTAGAACATACTGGTTTCATATAAGATTGCTATGCAACAAGAACTGACAGTTGAACTGGTACCTCCTCTTCGCTTTTGCAAGAATTACCATCAAAAAGTTGATGGACATTTCACAGGTCGTATAAAACGATAAATCAGATGCAAGAAGCAAAAGAACAAAAAATTGTATAGCACAAGAAACTGTGCCATGAATACAATAATAGATATCTAATGTAACGAAATCATTCAAGGAGGACAGAAGAGCATCATGGTCATGTATCTGTGTGAAATAAGCTTGTAAACCTTGAATTTCATCAAATCAGCGTCGCATTCTGATCATTCCGATGTCATACCCGTAGCATAGGTCACACCCTCAGAAGGGACTTTCCAGAAACACAGAAAAAGTGATGACATGGGATTTCCCACTGCTGTCCCTTGTCATTTTGATCCTTGACTTCCTGTTTAGTGAGTAGAATTCTTCAATTATTTGTTCCCACCAACGGAGATTACTTCTTTCGACTTACATTGTAGCTGGCGTGCTGACAGTATCTGTGCAACAGTTCAGACAACGCGCTCATTTTCTTTGCCTTTTTTGCTTGTAGTGGAAATTTTGTTTCCCCTTTTCCACTTGAATTTTTGACGGTGAACGATTCAATGGCAAACTTGTGTTGGACGGACAATCGAGTTTTTCCGTAATTGGCTTTAAATTCTATAGATTCTGTAGAATCTACGAGAGAAGTAAAAAAAAATCCAGTGGCAAAATGTTACCCCAGCAGGATTGGAACACAGGCACCTCTGACTTTCAAGTTCTGCATGCTAGCACTGAGCTAATTCCCCAATCTGCTGGAAGCCTCAGCCCTTTAGTTCCTTATGTAGTCATGCTCTATTGATTCTTGCAATCAATACATAAGGATCTAAAGGGCTGAGGCTTCCAGCAGATTGGGGAATTAGCTCATTTTGCTGCTGGATTTTTTTAAAAGTTCTCTCGTGATTCTGTAGAATCTGCATAATCTATAGAATTTAAAGCCAATTACGGAAAACACTCCATTGGGGTTTTCCCTAAATTAATCCCACTGAATTCAGCGAATTCAGTCAATCATGACTAAATCCAAAATTAGTATGGTTACCAGCGGTATTACCCAGCCAGCAACAGATTCATTGTAATAGAATGTACATTTGCATTACTACCTCTGGTTAGATGTCCATTGTGATTCACCACTGTGAATAGATACCATCCCAGGGACAGTAATAGATTAATTGCTTACTTTTTAAAATCATAATTCTTCCGTTCCTCCTCCCACTCCGGCATACCACTTCCGCTGCCGAAACCACTTCCGTTTAATTCTCCACTCCCACTTCCGCTTCCGCTTTCGTCATATGCACTTCCACCATCATATCTCACTTCATTGCCACTTAATTCAAAAGGTACGCTCCTGGAGCTCACAAGCTAAAATTACGACATACTCCGGAAGTTAGAGCTTTTCGAAGGATATCTTCCAAAACGGAACACAATTTCTGGCTGGCTGTGTTAATTCAGAAATGTGTGTATTATTCATGTAGCAATGCTGACCAATCAGTGTCATTGAAGGGTATCATTGTTTTCAAGCATCTAGCATTTTAGTTGTGGTGTTAGCAGGGTGCTTCATTTAAAACTTCAACCCCTTTTAGGAATATAAGTAAATTTGACCTTTATCCGACAAACTTTTGGCAATGGTGGCCTGTGAGAAATTATAATTGTTACATATTCTGACTCACCATAGTACCTGAATACAATGTATGTTTCAAAAGCTTTGAATTTAACAAAAATATTTTAAATAATCTACTTATTTTGATTTTGTAGATCTGGCACATCTGACAGAATCTTTACTGGTAAAATGTCCCTATGAACTGCCAAAATTGTGACATTTTTACACAACTAACAATGATAACGGAGATTCAGGAAATTAAAATACTTCAAGAAACATTTAGCTAATTGTGTTGCAATTTTAGGACTTTTGCGCAGCCACCACATTGGGACATCACAACTCAGAATTAACAGTGCTGAATTAACGATACACCCCCTTATGTATTCTTCTTAAAAGTGGATTATTTCTACCAACTACCAGTTGAGGGATAGTGTAATTGAAAAGAGTAGAAGGCTATTTGGGGTATATAACCACTCAGAATTAACAGTACTGATGTAACGTTAATTGTGGGAGTAAAGGCACAATTGAGTTTTTCACGATAGGCGATTCTGTCAGGTTATCTGACAGATCTTTGCACACGGAAGAGCAAAAAAAATCATCATAAATTGTCCCCAGTGGGGTTTGAAACCAGGACCTCTGGATCCTGAGACCAGTGCTCTACCCCTGAGCTAAGTCACTATTCACTTGCCAGCCTGAATCTTCATGGCCTTTAT